>JAVQJD010046049.1:0-42779 GCA_036023655.1 Nannoperca australis | reverse complement strand
GATAGATAGATAGATAGATAGATAGATAGATAGATAAATTGCTAGATAGATAGATAGATAGATAGATAGATAGATAAATTGCTAGATAGATAGATAGATAGATAGATAGATAGATAGATAGATAGATAGATCGATAGATAGACTTTATTAATCCCCATGAGGAAATTGCAGTGTTGCAGTAAAGAAGGGAACAATTACAAGAATCTGCTGTCTGACCAATAGGTTGTGCAGGGGATGTGAATCATTGAAATGACAAAATTGTATTGTCACAATAGTACAGAAAAATATGTATATTGTTGTACATTTTCAGCACAATAAAGGGCAAGAAAACTAAATACAGTTTCCTCTTGTTTATTAACATATACAACAATCTAAAAAGTAACATAATTCATATTATTTTGATAGGCATTTATGAGCATGATGCATTTACATGATTCTTCCTTTTTCCTGCCCTCTCCACATACAGTACATCTAAAGAGATAATAGCTTAATTTAGTGCAAAACATATGGAGATCAAAATTAAAAAGGGCACCCATAAAGTAGTCAGAGGAGTTTTGTCAGTAACAGTATTTTGACTATTGATTATTAGTTAGTAAATTTTACTGAGATTTTCACTGCGAAAACCAACGATAAACACAGTATAGTCCTTGTCATTCTCCAAGCTGACAACAACTTGAAGTTAAAGACTGCGGTCAGAGTCCCTGTTTCAGCAGTAAAACAATACAAGTGTGAAACAGGCACTTACATTCAAAGGCCGTGACAGTGGCTTCAGGCATGACGTCTCTGATTGCGACCTGAAATGTTTGGCAGAGTGAATTATGACAGGGACAATAATAAAGTAGAGAGCTTGTTACGATTAAGGAAGTGAGACAGACCTAATAATATGTGAAGTGGTATCACAGAGTTATAAAACTTAATTATTTTAATGTACAGTAATTGGGCTCAGACACGTTCAGTCAGAAACCGAAACAGCATGTAACTTTAAATCAACTAAGTAAGCTAGCTCGGCAGCATTTTGAAGACTCACCAGCAAGTCATTGAAGTTCAGAAGAGACGGACAGCCGACGGAGTCCATGTCCCCTGACGGCGTTTTTATACGGATCACTATTGTCTCGGTGTCCATTGCGCAGAGGTTATTTAAATCGAGTATGAGCATAAAGAGGAAAAATGTTGCCTCATAATAACAGTTGGCTGGCTGTCTAAGCTAACGAGCTAATTTCCTGCAGTGGATTGCTAACGACACATGCTATCATCCTGCTCAGTCTAGACACTTGTGTTAAGTGATGCGATGAGATCTAAAAACGTTAACCGTTTAGCTCAAGCACTGCCGACACTGAAGTCAAGTCATAACCGGATACAAAGTTTAGCTTTAACTGTGAATTTGTGTTCAACCACCCTCTGGAGCAAAGTTTTACACAGTGTTATCAGAGATATTTAGCCATGAAGCTAGTTTTGAGGAAACCAAAACTGCTCCAAAAGCGTTTCCGAATCAACATCCGCTCAGGGAAATTTCAAAGTAAAAGACCTCCATCCCTGTATCCACTCAAAACACGGCTAATTTGAGAATTAATTACATGACAAGTGGAACAGCCCAGCAATAGTCATTCTTCATACTACACGTACTGACGTACTTTTTCTCTTCTCCATGCACCTTGGAAGTAGGTGAAGTTGTGCCAGAAATATCTACTCTGTTCCCTCATATGCATCTGCTTCCCCAACAAAAGGAGAGATAACCAAGGTTTCCAGGTTTCTAAGAGACAGCACTTTTTGTTATGCTTAACTTTGTTTGACCAGTAACCAATATGCTATAAAATAAAATAATCAACTTGATTTAAAACGTTTTCTAATGTTTTATTTTACTTTTGAAGTATGAAATATGAATATACTGTGAATGATGGATTGTGAACAATGTGATTTAAAACTTCTTTGTGTGTGTATGTCATTGTTTTCATTATTCCCTCCTGACAAAATCAAAATGTCATCCCTGTTATAAATGTGTTTTGGACTAGAAAACTTTGTAAAGAAAAGTGCATTAGGGCAACATTGGGTGACACAGCCTTTTATACTAAACTGGAATTACTGAGCTCTCCATCAAAAGAGACTGTTGCCACCTTGGACTGCTTTTGCTGTGCATGACATTGATGTGAAATCAAGTTTGATAAGAGTGTGCACAATAGCTTTATCTGGGTATAATAGGAGGGTATCTAGAGGGTAAATATTCCTTTTTAGAACTGACCTTAGATTACTATTGTAAATGTTCAATCAATACTTGGATATTGTATGAATGGTCCTCACTTTCACAGAAACACACAGTTAGTAGAGATGAAACACTGACAAGGCTCCTCATCTGTTTTGACAATTGACTTAAGTGAAACACTTTAAAAAGTACAAAATGTACAGAGAAGTATGTGGCCTCATGACCACTTATTTTCAAATATTCAAGGAGGTTTTTGCCTATTTTTCTCTCCATTAACACTGCATTAGTATTTAAAGGTTTCCACTGGGCATGAGTCTTTAGTGTATAAATGAATGTAAAACAAAGGGGCACTTAAAACTGTTGTTGATTACGGTCTTATGATTGAGGAGCCCAACAGTCTCTCTGCCCGCTCACTAAAGAGCTCTGATTGCAGTTCCAAGAACAAGACATTGATCCCTGGGCAAAATGAAGTCTCTTTCTCTGCTGATTTACATCGCTGGGCTCACAGAGCTGATACCCAAGTCTGTTGACCGGGGTTCTGTGGGATGATAAGAACTTGTTAAAGCTTGTGCTGTCTGCTGCACGGGTCCGACCTGGCTGGACATGTGGCACTTGAAAACAATATAAATGAGACATGCGCTGTGCCAGCCAATGCAGTAGACTGGGTTTCACTGACTGCTAAAACAAAAGTCTCCACCTCTGGTTGGCATACGGTTGAACTTGAAGTTTTTACCATCTTTTTTAAAAGGTAAGAGAAGCATTCATACTTCATACATAATTCATACAGTGTACAAATACTCCATGACAAGTAAGTCCTGCAATCTACATTTTACTTTAAGTAAAAATACAGTACAGAAGTAAAATATACTTAAAGTATTAAAAGTAGGGGATGCGGAATAATCCCATTTATTTGTTTTATTATTATATTACAGAATCTGATCTATTTTTATTGATGCATTAATCTGAAAGCAGCTTTTATATTTTGCAACTTGTTGAGGTGTAGTCAAATTTGTATTACTTTAAATTCTGTTGGGTTGTTTAATTTATATAGTGCTCATATTTAATTTGCATTATATGTTATATTTTAACATGCAAAGTAACTATTTACTGTCAAATAAAGAATAAAGAGAGAGGTTAGAAGTTCATTGCATCGACCTGCTCTGAACTTATCTAATCTCTTACATGTGTAACAACAGCTGGGTTAAAGACCCACTGATTTCCATGTCATGATTGAAATTATTACTTTGCCTAATTGTAAAGGGGGGAAACAAAGCCGGGCTCTCAAGTTTTCTGATTAATGCCTCCACCAGCATGGCCCTCTGATGAAAAGCAGAGGATCTATATGGCACTTTGTCAAACATACTCTCCCAGGACTTGACGTTAGGTCCTTCTGCTTTAGGGGCAACTAGGATAAAGCCCAGTCAGCAATCCACATTATCAGAAATCAAACCCCTGACTTAGCTGGGAGGAGAAAGTGGAAAAGGAAGGCCAGCATTCACTGTCTGGTAATTAAAAGCCATTTTATCAGACCTCCTCTCTTGCCCTGTACCTCTTTTCTTGCTATTGACAAGCTGCTTAGCGCCAAGTGAGCTCAGTTTGACTCTAAATATATGAGGCACACTTATTTAACTTTCTCAGCAAATAGGGAAAAGCAAGTAAACAAGACAGCAACAAAATTGTCCAGCAAGATTGCCCATTACTTATTTAATATAGTTTTATTTTAATCTCTGGATGTTTTTTGTGTGTAACTAAGTTTCCCAATGCAGCCTGTGTTTGCTTCTTCTTCCCTTTCCTCCTCCTCTGATTATTATTATTTCATTAGTCTATGTCAAATGTATTGGTTTGCTTATTGTGTTTATTGATTAATGAGCCATGTCAGCACTGTCTTTCTTCACTGTAATGCTGATATAGAAGATCTTGAAATATTTGTCTGCTGGTTAAGCATTGATCGTTCTCGCAGATATTGGCTGTTACTTGGTAGCTTTCTATTTACTATGTCCCTTAATGTTAATGGTAATTATTCAAAGTAAAAATGGGTGAGCTTGTGGTTTAACGCCTTATTTAACAGCATTAGAACCAGCAGTAGGGAAGATATCACTGGCTTTGGTCTTGCGAAAGGGGCTGGGCTAGCTGTGAGTTTAGCAAGAAAAAACGTGTCCTACCATCTGTCCAGGGCCACGTCCAAACTCAGGTATCCAAATGCAAACCCTCCAGCTGAAATAGAGATGTGTCTCCTCAGCCTTGAAGCCTGAAGCCTGTTGTTTATTGATGCTGCCAGAGTCCCTGCTCAGATCGATACCATCTCCCTCAGATGGGCCTTCAACACGCAGACTCCAAATTGAGGTCACTTCAGCAGATATGAATTGCCCAACAGGCTGCGATCATTTGTTACATCTTCCTTTAAAGTTCATCTCCAAGTTGACCTGTGATGAAGCATGGAGAGTTTGTGAGTCACTGGTGTGAGAGTTATGAGAGAAATGCATCAATATATGGACAAGAAGGTTGGAAGAAATGGATTGTGTGACTACCTCTCAGCTCTTGGAGCAGCATGCTTTCCTGGGTTTCAGATTCACCTCTGAGCTCCCCTTTATGGCTGCATGTTGTTTCTGTTGTTTCTAATAAAGAGGAAATATTGGTGCCTTCCTGACCTGCTCATAGGGCCCATAGACAGATTTATGGGGTGTGTCTTCTACATAGAGGCTGCTTTTGAACTGAGCCTGACATAAATAACACATCACCAGTTCACCTGAGCTCTGGCTTTTCTTTTATGCTGTGGTCAAGTGACTTTATTGAATGCAAGATGTGATTAAATGATTTTGTTTTTCACGTGAAACAAAAATGCTTAAAGCCGTACAATATTTTACTTTGCTTGAAATAATTCCCCTTTTGTGTCATATTTTTATTTCAGTCATGAACATCAATTACACAACTGGTAGTTTCATCTCAGGAATCTGATTGTTAAAAATAGTTCCAATAGTAGGTTTCAACTGTACTGAATATTCCCATGATGCATCTTTTTTCCAAGCAAACTGATTTGGAAACCCAGTACAGTTAGTGATTTCAGCACTTTGAAATCACTAATTGTACTCTGTACATTACCTTTGGGGAAAAGTCAAAATGTTGTTTTATTTACCTCTTTCAGCATTGGGTTGCGTCCTCAAATGTGTTTTCATGATCTCACAGGTGTCTGCTTTCTTTATGAAATGATAAAATGTTTGGCCATTTAGAAGTCAACTTAATTCTACTACAGGCTGTGCTGTCCCACTCTGCTCTTCTTCTTCTTCTTCTTCTTCTTCTTCTTCTTCTTCTTCTTCTTCTTCTTCTTCTTCTTCTTCTTCACTGAAATGTATGTTAAGTCTACTGTGCATGCCGCGGCAGTGGCTGGTCAAATCTGTGAAAATATTGACTTTAAACATGGGTATTGCCCCGTGCATACCTTTTATCTTCCTGGGCAGACAGAACTGTGTTTTGACGACATAAAAACATAAAATTATGAGGTTTACACTGAGTCATAGAGTGACATATGGAGTGCTGAGGTCACAGATTTGGCTAGTTGAGAACAAGGGGCTAGTTAATGAACCTTCTTGTTTGTTTGTTTTTCCTAATGTACATCATTAAGTGACCAAATAAGTTTTAGTACATTTTTCTGGACGTTAAAAGATGTCATGCCAGCCTGCAGCTATTTTACCTATGATGATAGTGAGGATTATATTTCTAAACACCCCATTGTAAAAATACCATCCAAATACATTCAAAATATTACTTAAGTTAAAGGACAGAAGAATTGGAATAAAAAGTAAATGTACTTCTTCTTTTTTTTAGCTATTGGAAGTGGGTCTCTTTTAATTACTACTGTTGGGTAGTTTTATTATTAACAATGAATTGCATTTTATATTGTCATCACTGGTTGTACAATATTAACCTGCAAACTAAGTGGTATCTATACTGCACGGTGGAGTAAAAGTAGCATAAAATACTCAAATATAGTACAAGTACCTCAAAAGTACTGTGCTTGTGGTCCAAACAAAAGGTGACAAACACACAGTGCAGTGCGAAATCAATGTAAATAAAAAGTAAGTAAAACATTTAAAGCCGAATAGCAACAACAACGACAACAACACTGTAACTATATATACACGTACACGCATATGTGCTTGACTGTGGATGAGCGACCTCTCTCTAACCACGCATTGCTTCGGTGCAGAGTGTCAGGTGGCCTGTTTGTCAACTGAAATATTCATCAAACAGATCAACGGAACGTCTGGCTGCCTTTTTAACTGACAACTGAGTGTCAATAATTGATAGAGAATGAGCTAAATGACTTAATGTGTTTTTCGGGTGGAAGGCTGTGGGGGTCTTTCTCTTTCTGTAAGTGATGCCTCTGACCTTTGGTGTGTCACAGAACTCATCATGGTCAGTGCTCACATATCATATATATCCGGACACAATGAACTGAACAATGAAAGGAATAATATAATAAAACAAACAAATAACAAAATTGTGTATTAAAGTTTTACTAAAATTGCAATCAGAAAGTGTTCATGATGATGCTGAATAACTAAATGGTTGGATATTGGGTGGAGACATTATACACTGCACCCACAAAGTCACAGTGGATATATACAAATATTTATTATCTTCCAAATAACATTTAAATATGAAAGGAATTGTATATTATCCAAGTGGAACACTTGACTGAGTACCTGTTCTATATTAGCATGCCAAACAATCAAACAAGTTTTATAAAATGAATGTCCTTTATAAGTCCGATAGGGCTGGAATTTTTAAATTACATTTTAAGAATAATTGATTATTTTAGATATTATTGAATGATGCGATTGTTTCTGCCAAGATAATCATAACATACAATGTTTACATCAGCACATTCTTTAAAATCTGGTCATATTTCTTTAAGGCTAAGTGTATTCAAAGTAATCTATTTTAATTAATTTGTTTCCCTAACCCCAAATAAGCTGTACATCCTTCTATATTTGCTATATCCTTCTATATTATTTGCTGTTATCAAAAAATAATCTATCATTCGACAATGTCCCTTCAAAGAGACACTTCCTAGTAGCTATGACATCTGAAAAATGTTTCTTATTAGAATCAATAAAATGTCATATTATTATGTTATTGTGATCAGAATGTGGCGTGGAAAAAAACATATTTACAGGTTGTGGTTAATCAAGTCGGTCAGTAGCACCGATGTACGTTTGGTCTAATTTATTGCAGACAACATACCTGATACTGTGGTAAGTCAGTGGAAAGTTGTAGTGGTGTTGGTGTGTGTTGGTCCTTCCTGTCAGATGAGATTCTCCCAACTCCCAACACACTCAAATCTTTATCCTCCTGCCTATTGTCTGACCTTCTGCTCACAATAACCAATAGTGGCTGCACAGCGTTTTTTATGGTTCCAATTCCCTCTGTAACATCTGCAGAACGAAGCGCATTTAAGCTACACTGTCAGCATGAAATGATGCACTTGTCTGGGCTGACTTAAAAATACAGATTCTTGGATAATATCTGCCAGTTATCAAAGGTTCTTAAAGATGTACAACAGTGCATTACACTCCTGCATTATAGGCCAGAAGCAACACCTGTTATGTGTGGCATTATTTGACAGGGAAAGACAATTTATTGAGTATATTGTTTGTGTAATCACCAAATATTTGTTCAGCAGACTGGAATACTAAAAGCCAATGAAATAATATTACAATACAATACAACATATTACACAGTAATAAGTACTGTACACATTTATACTTAACAAGACAGCTATAATTGCTGATTGGTTAAATCATTTTAATGATCATATTTGACATACACAAATCCCTTAATCCCACACTGGTAAAGCCAACAGCGTTTTGTCTGTTCATCTAAAACTAAGCTTTGTACATAAAATGATCATCTTTTAAAAACCTTTTTCATGATTCCTGGCAGATGCTGGTTTCTGAACTGCTGAATGGACTGAAGTTGCATGTGTCAGCCATACCTTTAGTTTATCATTCGAGTGCAGTTTTCAGATCATTCACTTAAGTAAAAAAAACAATACAACAATGTAAAAATACTCCATTACAAGTAAAAGTCTTGTATTCAAAATCTAAAAGTATAGAAGTCTTTGTAGTTAAAAGTCCCATAAGTAGTTGTTTCACCTCTGTGACTGATTTTTAATACTGATGTATTTTGTTTTTTGGACTTGTTGTATTGTGAAATATCAGATACTTTAAACTATTGGGCATCAAATACTTATTTAACCCTCTATGGCATGGCATGAATAATTCTGAAATTATCAGAAAAGTTCAAAAGAGAAGTTCAAAATTGTACTCACTGTAAGTACAGTACTTGAGAACATTCATTTAGTTACTTTCCACCACTGCCTTGTGTCCACCACATAATTATTGACCCACCAGAGAGCGACCAGCCTCCCTCATCTTACCAGGACACTTGGCTGGCGATATTCTCAGGGACCCGCGAAGGACACGGAAGAGGTGATTGCCGGGGCTCCCAACGCCGTCTGCAGTCTCCGCTGCCCAGCGCCACAGGGTCTCTGTTGATCCAGCCAATCTCTGATCCTGTTCCCGAGTCGGTGGTCTCGCTGACTCCTGCTCCCCGGACCCAGTTGGTGAACCGGCCCATGTCTGTTCTTGGTTCCAAGTTGGTGGCCCAGCCTAATGCCAGTCCCTGTTTCTGAGTCGAGGGTCCAACCAACACCTGATCCTGTTCCAGAGTCCTGCCCCTTGGACCCGGTAAGTGAACCGCCCTTTCCTCATCACCAGCCTCCTGGTAGTTCTCCCAAACGGTTTCCCACGTCGTCTGCCTGAGGGGTTCCTGTTTGGCCTCTGCCCTGCCTCCAGGCCGTCCGCCTGAGGGTTCAAGGAACTCACGTTGGACTCTTTGTGTTTTTGGACTGTTTTGCTGTTTTATTTTCCCCTATATATACTGGTCCCTTTCCTTCGTTCTCTGTCGGTTCATTCTTGCTGAGTTCCATGCCCATGTTCCTGATCTCCTCATGTTCATGTTGTCTTGCTGTCTGCTTTTGTTTTTCCCTGGAGCTTTTGTTACCCAAACCCTATATTCTCTGTTTGTAAGTACATCTTTTGCGTCATTTCAGGTCCTTTCCCTGCTGCCTAAGGCCAACCAGGTACTTGGCTGACTGTGAGAGGTATACAATCTTTCCATTGTTATGAGATTCAGGTTCATGTGTCCAGCAGGATAATAAACAGCTGGTTGGAGACAAGAGTACAGATTTGAGCTTCATTAATTATAAAAGTTGTGTATACAACTGCTACACTTGCCAATAAATCTGCAGTTTGAACATTTCTGAGCAGTTAAGTTTCAGTTATTTCAAGCTGGCAGGGTCAGCTGCCCCATCAGTGTCTGTGTGTGGCACAGTGCAGTTTCTGAACTGCTGAGCAGACAATTTTAACATGGGAAGCTCAGTGACTGAAAATTATTGGGTAACACAGTGACTGTGAAGAGTAAGGCGTGTAGAGCAACCACACCACAGCCGACTGATGAGCCCTCTGAATGTGTGTTTGGAGGTAAAATTCAAAGGTGCCCACTGGATACTGCTGAAGATATAATACAGTAGCAGTCCTCAGATAGCCTGCTGCCAATCAGATCCCTCATCCTTTTTATGATTCTTGTATATTGTTGGGATCAATGTGTCATGTTAACAATAAACTAACTCAGATGTCAATAAAAAGGCAACTTTATTTGTATAGCGCATTTTATACACCAGGGCAATTCAATGGGCTATACATGATAATAAAAATACAACAAAGGTAAGAAGATTTACAAAATAAAAGTGCAAAAATACATACATATTTAAATCAACAAAAAATTAAAATAAATAAAATTAAGGCTATTTAAAAGCTAAGTTAAGATACGTTTATAGCCATTACTGGGCAGAGTAGGAAGTGTAAAATAGGAATGTTTTACATTTTTACTTTAAAAGTGATCAGAGTTTGTCTAATATCACTTGGTATGATAACAAAATGCTGCTTCACCGTGTTCTTGGAACAACCAGTACTTTAGTAAAATAGCTGCATGTTTTGCAACAAGATTGAAGAAAAATGGCTGTGGACTGTTTTAAGTGCGACTTAGTGGAATATTTTAGTCAGTTCTGTTGCTTCGTGATTAAACAAATGTCCCTCTAAAATAAAATGTAGTGTTTATTTTGTTGGCGGTTTAAAATCTCTTAAACAAAACAAAGTTTGTTTGACACATTACTATATAAATAAATAGATAAAATCCCCAAATCTGTTACAAAATCTAGTATGAAGGTACTCGCAGCACTTAGCTTTATTGAAGGCCGGCACTTGCTGCTGATACAAAACTAGTTACAAATGAGAGAAAAAAAACAATGACTAGCATTAATTGGCAATTAAAATACAATTATAGAATGTTGAGGCATTTCATCTAATAGAAATATGACTGAACAAGCCTGCCCTTGAACCCCACAGTAACCCCACAAAGAACTCCAAAATGTCTGGATGTCTATTTCATATTATTACCAGACATACTAAGATTTTCTTCCTTTTCCAAAGTTGCATTTGACGGACGTTTAATAACCTCACATGTTTCCTCATATATTTGATTGAAGTTTTGAGACATTTAATATCAAATGCCTTGAAATTCTTTCAGATAATCAAAAGATAAATCCAACATTTGCTTTTTACATGGAAATACACGTGTGTGTTATCAGCCACAACTGGCGGTATCATTGTCTGGATAAATCTGTCTGTGTGTGTGTGTGTGTGTGTGTGTGTGTGTGTTTGAGCGTGTGTCCACAGTGCTCATTGTGGGATATAACAAAGCCCTGGAAATACAACCTCCAGGGGTCTTACCTGGATGTGGCAGCCCCCACTTTTTCATTAAAATCTGCAATCCTGCAGCTGAGGCTCCGTTACACCACAATGTGACAGAGCTACACAAGGGCAAACATATGTGACCTGGACCCAACCTTCAAATCTGCCCCAATAGGTATTTTGCTCTTCTTTATTTTACAACAAGTTTGAATGCAAATTGATGCAGACCATTTTTAAAGAACGTGTCAACCATTGTTGTGCTGTTTTCTCAAGCATTGCTTGTTTAAGTATTGAAATGTCTGTATATTGAAATTGGGGCAACAAATTACAAGCCTTTATGTGGAGATCCATGAAAGTTCAGGGTTTTTAAAAAAAAATGACAGTTGGAGTCCAACATTTGTGCTCAACAGAAAGAACATTTCTTATTCTTTGTTACCATTTTTGTAAATGTTTTAGCACATTTAGGTAAATGACTAAGCTCCATTTCAACAACTATTGGTTGCAAGATTTTTTCTTAGCTAGTTCTTACGATTTCTTCTTAATAGACTTACTCTCCAAAATATGTTGGAATTGTTTCATTGTGTAAATTATCACATGCAGGATAGTCCATCTAATAGTCAAAAGCTCTTCCAGTTTCTTTCATAAATGGCATTGATATGGATATGGCTCAAATGATCAATTTGTTGTCAGGTGAAACTCGAACTTCACCAATGAATGGGGAGTTTCTCACATCTTAGTTCAAACAATGGCATGTGCTGTCCGTTTAGCTTATTGAAAGTGTGAAAATCCTAATACTGTAAACACCTAAAAATATTAGGTTTCATCTTTTTTTATTGTTTTCTTGTTACTTTTTTGTTCTTCAATTGCTTTCTATTGGCAAAATTTGCTGCAGCACATGTAGTAAAATTTGAATCAGTCCACTCCCCAAACTATTGTTATGATTTTGCTTGGCATGTCTGAGCAACAGAGGTATTGAAGTGAGGTAATTGAAGTGTCCGAGACCAACCTGCTCCGGTGAGATGTGAGAGCAAAGTACCAATGTAATTACAGGTCATAAGTTGACCACCTCAGAATCACAGCAGGCGCATGGAGAGCTCAGCCTGTCAAGCACTCTGACATGCACACACGCACACAAACAGCCATCTTTTTTTTTTTGCAATAAATCCACAGAATCAAGTGTCATTACATCGTCTGGAAGCTCAGCACTGTATGACCATCCGGGAAGTTGTGAATGTATTTGCCAAAAACATTTTTGATCATAGCTGAATAGTCCTGTGCCAGGAAGTCAATGAGAGCTATCTATCTAGCTAAGTCTGTCCGTATAACACTACCCCCTAGTGGTAAAATAAGGAACTATCAAGGCTGGGCGTATAATTGAAGGGGAGGTGATGGTAAGGTAAGGTAAGACCTTACTCTAGAGAATTTTTAAAAACATTAAAATTAACATTTTTAATCATCAGAAACTGATGTATTTGCTTTTAATAATCTGTAGATTTATCAAAATTAAAATAAAACTTAAACAGTTTTACAATCAATCAATTCTGAAAAGTATGGGCTATTTGTAATTGATTTAGACACATCCTTTACCTGGTGAAGTGGTGTAACTGGCTGAGGGTGAGTGTGGCGTAGCACCTCCCACTCCCCCTCAGTTGAGCCATTTGTTATCACCTCATGGCTCCTCCAATGCCTTGTGCAATTGGCAGAGCTCCTTCGGGGTGAAGGGGTCAAGCCTTTAAAAGGGAATTACTTCATTGACACAATAAGAGATGACAGTTTATTTGACAACTTACCACCACTTCACTCTCCTCCTACATCCCTGCATCCTAACTGCTCCCCAGGGAGCACTGGGTCTATGTTTGTGTGTGTGCACGCATTGTAATTGTATCTGTCTTCACGTGTCTATCCAGTGTACCTTTTTTTTCTAGAAAAGATCTGTGCCTGAAGATAATTGTAACTTAATTGTAATTATATTCTAATATATTCTAACCAGAAAAATCAAGACTCTACATGAAAAATGATCATAGTTGTAAAAAGAAAAGGATGCATTTATACTAAATAAAGTATTTTTGTTCCTACTGTTAAAGTATCCATTTGTACCTGTGTATCCAGTGCTCACAGTGTATTCTGTTGTGTGTGTGTCTGTATTTATTACTGCATCCCTGTCCGGTGTATTTAGTATGAATAGACTGCAGATGTTACTTAGGATTCAAGCGCAGGACTGGCGCCTCTGTTTGTGTGTGTGTGTGTGTGAAAGAGAGACAGAGAGTGAGTGAGTGAGTGAGTGATTGACACCAGACATGTGTGTCACACCCAGGGGGATTGGGAGAGGCCATGCAGCCAGTCTGGCAGGTCATTATCAGTGTGTCACATGGCGGCGTGACGGCTACTTCCTCTGAGACAAAACACGCCACACTTACACACCACACACCGACTCTTTCTCTCACAGTCATTGAGGAATGCCTATCCAAGCCAATCAATTGGGCGATCAATTGGGGACCAACCGGCAATCCCCTGCAATCAATACGCCCCTTGTTGCATGGCTCCAGAAGTGCCACAATGGCTGTGGCACTTAATTAAGTTGTTAATTGCTGCGTTAAGCTTTCTCAGGTACCCTCCCTAGACGGTAATTGAGAGTGGCTGGACAATTCGGCTATCGGCAGCACTTTGCTAAATTTAATCACAAATCTAAGAGATGGCAAAGGCTGTAATACAACGAGCCAAACAACAGCAACAGTGTGAGTTCATGTGGAGGAGAGACTGCACAGACTGTGGCAGTCTTACTTCTGGAGAATAGACATAATGCAGAGTTCTGCTTCTGTTCAGCACACTGTTTGCTGCATTGTGTAGCCATCTGGATGATATCATGCAGCTGTGCCAGCCAGTCACACTATGAATGTGAAAGATTTGTTTTGAGCAACATTTTTTTAATACAAAAATCATTGTTTTACTGTTAATGTTTTGAAACTCAGCCGTGAACTTTATGTAGCTCCAAAACATAACAGTAACCTAGGATGAAGGTTTTCAGTACTGGGGGCCTTTTACAGTACAGGTGCCACAGCAAAATACTAGTGTGTATCTCTGAGTTACCCACAGGATGGTGTAAAGTGTAACTACACCCTCAAATTCAACTAGAATCCTCTCTCCCAGCATATTTAAAAAATGCAACGGGTGAGGGAACAACAACTGTAGGTGGCTGCGTAGTGTGAAGGTCAGTGTAGACTGATTAGTCTTTTTAGAAAATACATTTCATGACATAGATAAGTTCCAGCTGGTTGACTACATGTCAGCATTGTTCTTGCAGGGTTCAGGGCTGATTTAAAACAGTAGATGCCATTTTCAACCCATGAAATGCTGATATTTATTTTTATACATTTGGGAAGAAATGTCAATATTAACTCCAGAATTGATGTGTTTCATGACAGTCACCTCTTTAATATCACTTTAAGTCTGCTTGCATCTTTAAAGCTACTTAGTGACAAAAATCAAAAATAGTGATGAAATTCGTTTTTTGCTTATCCGCTTCCCCTCCTTGTCTTTCCAAATTTCCAAAAAGTACTCTCTATTGTGGCTACAGTCTTGGTGCAGTGTCACATTATGTGTACTCACTTATGCAAAGGAATAATCATTCAAAAAATGTCATACGAGAAATTCACAGTGGATTGACCACAGCTTGGAAGTCTCACATGAACAGAAATGTGTTATTTTTGTCAAATCAGTCTGTTGTGTTGAAAATCACTTACATGATAAGATCTGAGCGAGTCCATCAAGTCAGTCACAGAAAATCTGAAGAAAAGATGTTAACTTTGACAAATATATGTAACAAAACAGGTTAAAGGATCAGTTTTGGTTTTCGGGTTACTCTGGTGTGACCTAATATACACTCTCGTATGGAGCTTTCTTAGATCATTGCAAACAACATGAATTAGCATTCAAATGGATCTCTCCTTTATAGTCATTGTGCAGCATCAGATGCGAGACATCTGATTGCTGTTCTGTTACTACTCATCTAAGATGTTGCCCATGCAGTGCGATTAAAACAGCAGGTCTTCCATTTAAAACAGGTAGCTTTACTCGTTTTGTGTGTTCTTTACCAAATGGGTCTAATTTAATGAAATATTGATGTTCTTGCAAGAGTTCTGTGATAAAATCAAACACTCAACCTCCCACATAGCCAGGGTCTTATTCCTCACTCCTCAACATGGTGCTTTTGTCTGAGGGGGGTGATTACCAGAACTGCCTCCAGCCAGGGTAGGGTTACGAGGGAGTCAGACCACTGCTGGCTGGCACTTTTATGGTGTTATTAGCGCATGTCCCAGCGTCTCGGTGTTAACACGCCTTTTGTAGCCTAATCCCATTACTTTCAGCACTCAAATGGAATTCGGATGCAATGGTGTCCTCCATTTTAAGAAACGACTCCAAACACAGCAGGTGTCTACATTCTTATCCCTGCTTTGCTGCAAAATTAGAACGGCGCAGGCAGGAGCCTGAGAGCGTATCAAATTATCATTACAAAATAGGAGCTTTTACCTCACACACAGTGCAAACATTTTCACCGCAGCACATCCACTTCTCCGGTTTCCGGAGAGGCCTGAAAGTGTGCTGCACAGCTCTTCAGAGATTTGGTGAGAAGTGTTTAGGTGTAGTGGAGCAGGAAAAGTGGAAGTAGCAGTGAGACAATGAGAAACAACCACTGCTGCTCTAGGCTCTGTGAACAGGCTTGCCATTGATTAAAACAGCAAGGTGTGCAATAAAGCGCAAGGCGAAGTGTTGCCTTCCATATGGACCCCCGGACCCTTAGGCTCTGGCCACCAATTGGGCCTTCCTGTCTGCCGCTGTTCCCCCTTTCTCCTTTCTGCTTCCCCTTCTCACTCCCCCGGTCCCCAGATGGTAAAAACAATTTTCCAGCCCTCTGTCTCTCTCTGCCGCTGCCCGCCACTCTGCAACCACAAAGGGCCCTGGCCGTGATTCAACCGTTTACTCCAGTAATTAACAGCACCCATACCACAACAATTACAGTCACTAGGCTGCTACACTCCAAATATACACTCAGTCTCAAACACACATACATACACACACAGTGTTAACAGTGTCACAGTGTGAATTAGAAGGGAAGGTAATAGCCAGAAGCTGTAAAAATAAAATTAAAATAGTACTAACAAAAAGGTGAGAACAACATGCTGGCACTATAGCAATGATTACCTCATAATTAGAGGAGACAAAGCTCTCTCCCTATCTAGTGGCAAAACACTGTAATTACTGTCATGACAGAAAATCAAAGGCTACTTTGTAAGCAGCAGGAGGAATTAACATTTTAGGCCCTGAAGCTGTATGTCCTGATTAGAAACGTATTAAATCAATGCATTGCTAACTGCTGGGCATAAATACGTCCCCCTGTTGAAGGAGCCTATAATTGCGAGAGCAAGAAAAGTGGGTTTCAATTTCACAAGGATGTGGCATTAATCGTAATGGCAGTATTATGTGGCAAACGTACACTGCTTTTGTTATATGATGATGCACTTACAGCAGCACATTTTTCCCCAATGTGTTTTTGGTTGGAGTGAAGATCAAAGAGGGTTTTACATGAATTGTTGGACGCCTCTATAACCTAATGTTCCTCTAAGAAAATGCACCAAAGCGACAGCATTTGTTGTTAACTCTCTTTATACAGGACCATCAGCATACTGCACTTTACTTAATTCTTGTTAACTGGCTGCTGGAAAATACACTGATAATGTGATTGATACGAAAATGCAGTAGATGACGTCTACGTACAAGTCCATTTGTTTGTGTCTGCGCTTCCTGTGCTTTGCTGCCTTTTTCTATTTTCTGTCAGTTCCAGTAATTAAGACAGATTGCCATGTAAATAAGAATTTGCTGGTTGAATCCAGGTTAAATAAAAAGGAATTTAATACTTGATAGCCGTCACCTACAAAAACAAAATTAGTAATGCAAAAAGCTGTTGTTGAACTGCCACCTGGTCATGGCTGAGAACAGTATAAAGCTAGTTTTAGCATTACAGGTACGTGAACTTTATTGACACATTGAATTTGAATAAAAATAAATACATTTCCTTAATTTCTCAACCTGGTGAGTGTGAAAGAAGAACAGAGGCCACTTTGTTGCTGATCACAAAAGTCAGCTCCTGTTTAAATTCTCAAGCATTGCAGACATTTCACTTTGTCTAATTTCCAGGCCCACATGTTGGAGATGTGTCTCACGAAAAGCCACATGGGTTATGATCCACCTAGTTTTTGTTCCTTCCTGTTTAAATTGATAAAAGCTGCCAGTGGGAAAGCCAGCTGATCCCTAGCATCTTTAACATGCCCACAATAGGCTCCTTGGGAATACAACTAATTACTTCACATCTGTATTTATTTGATCCGCGTGGAATTCTCCCTTCTGTCACCAGTGCCGAGCTATGCCAGCTTGGACTAACAGTGATTTATCTAAGTGACACTTCTGGCGCAGATTCACATCAAAGCAGTGCCAAAATCAATGGGGGAAACATGGGGAAGACGGGGAGGAGGAACTTTTTTTTCCCCTCAGCATAACTGTCATGCATAAAATCCACCAGCATAAATAAAGCACGCCTGCGCTTGCAGGTTTGCTGAATCAGATAGGGTGGAAATAAGATACAAGCTGTTTGTTAATGGTAGCTTAAAGAAAGACTTTCACAACTACAGCATCTTTTGGGAACTTTAGTCCACAGTTTGACACTCCAGCTCTGATGGAGAGGATGAGGCAACTTCACGCAAGAGCAGCTTCTAGTGACCTCTGTTGTACACTTAGTAAATTGCAAACTGCTCACCCTGTTGTGGACTGATGGGGTGCAGGGGAAGAGCCAGTTTAATGGACTGGGAGTCTGAGCTGCATAACCAACAAATTTGATATGTTCATGTCAGCTTCTGATCACTACTCCACATGCACACATATCATCCAAATTAAAGTTTTAAGAATATTACCCTGGCAGCGTTAAGTTAATGAAAATGGTTTGATAATTAATAGATTTGGGTGACTCAAGTCTAAAACCTGCTAGCGGCCCCTAGAGGTTGCAATGTTCATCACACCATATCAAAGTGTTGCACAGAATTAACAACATACTGTTAGACCCTTGGAGCTAGAAGTAGGTCTGAGGGTGACAAAGGAAGAAAAGGTCATTTTTATGATCAAATTTAACAGCATACATTTCATAGTAATCTGCCCAGGTGATTCTGAAATACATTTGGAAGAGACTGATAGCAGTAAAGGTTTGATCCGCAGACTGGCAGGATAAATCTGCATTAAAGAGCAGTGCTGGCCCCTTGAGCAAGGCACCTACCACCCAACTGCCACAGTGTAGCTGCTCAGTGTCCAACAGAGGACTGTGGTTGTACTGGGCAGGAATGAATGTTTGTATCAGTGCGAGTTTTAACAAGGCATTTCTGAAATAGAGAGGCCAAATTACCATGGTTACATAAAAGTTAAGGGACTAACCAAAATCTATCCTCTGGTAAACATAAATATCCACATTGAATTTTATGATAATCCAGCCATTAAAAATCTTGTGTGCAAAGCTGACATTTTGTCCGGAGGGCGTTGCTAATAAGAGTTTTCAAAATGCAGCAGGTTCATCCTCTGTGGAAGCTCATTCAGTTATTCTGTGATCTGCCCATATTGATACTTCTTGTGTACAAGTGGATGTTTTGTTCTAAACGCCATGCAAATGAGTCAGAAAAGTTATTAGACATGGATAGACATCCTCTGGGGATCATCAACATTCAGAACAAGTAAACATAATGTTGTGTAAAATGAATTTGTTTTATAATCTAGCACTATCAGTCCATTACAAACAGTGTTGTTTTTTATTTACATATATCAAGAGAAATGCAGCACTAAAGCAGAAGGTAATGTCCGACTCCGACTTGATGAGTTACCGTCCCAACGAGCCCTCGGGTATCGTGAAACATCTCAGCATGAGGTGCTGCAGCCTTTACACGCTGCTTCCCTCCAGACAACAAACAAACTAAGGTCTCAATAAAAAAATAAAGATATATCGGTATCTTCACAATCTCAAGGCTTGAAGGTGATGGCTGCTCCCGGGCAAAGCCTTCATATAACTATATAGCAAATTTAAAACAAATTTACATCATAGTGTTGATTATTTAAACACAACTTGGAAAAAACAGGACTTTTAACTTCTTAATTATTCTTGTTCACACTGCATTTCCCATGCACAGTCGCCTTAAGTGCAAATAAAGCCTCCCATCTGTTTGTAATTACAACTACATAATTTCAGTCATTGGGGCTAATCATTTTGACTGCACATTCGATTAAAACTAGTGCAGCAATGGTGCAAGTTTAAATTCTGTGTTAAACCTTTTGTGCTACATACAGATGTGAGCAGATGATGTCGCAAATTAAGGTCTGGCTTCAAAAGAGAATGAAATGTATAAAAGCTTGTGTAGGCCAACTGGCTCAATACCAATTCATTTATAGCCTGTTTTCCATGAGCACGTAAAATTACACCGCTGCAAGAGAGCTTTTCCTGCTAGCTTGTGTGATGCTTTTTATTTGCCTAATCCCCAAATTAAATGATGTTTGACGCAAGAAATTTTAAACCTCTTGTCATCAAGCCTCTGCTCTCATCATGTCTTATTTCCCTGTGGTGCCCATGGAATAGGACAAGCAGGCTGCGTGGCAGGCTACTTCAATAAAAGGAGTTGAGAAACGTCATGTAACATCACTTTACTGCGTCTCTATGTAACCTAACGACATTACGAACCCTGGGGCAATGGTGAAAGCTAATGATGGGAGGATGATGGCAACACAATGTTGCCATAGAAGCCAATTTCCAGTGGCTTGCCAGATGTTAAATATCTAAATGTGCATTGATCAGTGACAGGATAGCCCATAGAGATTTCTTCATTTGGCCGAAAACAAAACAAGGTTTGACTGCGTCCCTCTTCAGTTTAGCAGGAACTGAGCGAAGCTTAAATGATATGATTTGAATTAATTACATATGTAAAAACATCTAGTCTCAAATAACTCTGTTAGCCTGCGACATGATTAGATGGTGTAATTAACATGAAATGCATCACAATAATAACACACACACACACACACACACAGAGAGAGAGAGAGCAAACCCTAATTAAAAAGTGATCAGCGTTCCCAAACAGATGACAGATTTAAAAACTGTTGGCCTTGTATTAATAAAGATAAAGTGTACAGTTGTGCTGAAATTATTGTTTATGATTAATCCATAATAAGTCAACTAGTAATAAAATTTAAAAAAATTTAGAACTGATGAATCTTTTTCCGTAAATTATCTAGGAAAGTTCCAAACGTGATCTTCTAAAATGTGTGGGTTTGATATTGTTTCTGTTTCATATAATTCTAAATGGAAAACTGGGGTTTTGGGCTGTTGGCGATCTGACGACACCATCTTTGCCACATTTTCAGAAACTCAATTAATCAATCAAACAACATCTGTCAAATCAAATGGAAATTCAAATAATGTTAGCCCTAGGTTGAAGAGCATCATTTTCCCTTTGACTCAATACTGTATCATCATCAGTTAATTTAAAAAGTGTTTTAAGCTTGTGTGTGCATATAAGTAAGCTAGCTCATTTGCTAATATTTTACCCAAATACAGTGAATAAATACATAGTAACATTCACAATCTGTACATGTGTTTTCTCACATCAGATAAAACTGCAGTGTATTAACTTGAAACGCATAAACTGCAATTGTATGAACTTTGAAGCTTAAATACATCTCCCCGAAAAGAGGGCTGCATTTTTAGATATCTTGTTTCCACTGCAGGACCCTGTTGGAACTACTAGTCATCATGTGACGTAGAGCAGAGTTTCACCAATGCCTGCTGTGGTCTGTTTATCTGTAGCTCCAATTCAGCCGCACTGATTCATAGCTTTATAACAGTTGCTGTGCTGAAGAGAGATTGCTGAATCTTCAAACTGTGAAGTTGGCTGGTTCAACAGCTTGTGATCAGTGCTGAGTTACACATAATGCTGCTCTGCTATCCTGCATCATGTATTCATTTGGTTTGGTGGAGTATTACCTGTGCCAGCTGACATCCTGCTGTGAGGAGCACGTGATTGCCTTTATCAGCAATCAAAGATTATTCACAACTACAGCTCCCCTTATCTTTGAAAATATATCAATAACATCATGTTTATCTACTCCCAACTGAGTTCAGACCGGCGAGACTGATAACAGCAGGTCTAGTTACTGTCAAACTGATTTTCCCAGCTACACAAAAGATGACAACCAAGTGACAGGGCCTCGCCCAATAAACACGAAACAAGCAATTAACCCAGCTATCACCCTATAATCATGAATCAACTGTAGAGCTAGCTGGTTCCTGCTTTGCTAGCAATCGTCCCCATTTTGGCAGCAGAGCCTTTTGGAGGGAAAACATGGAACATCTGGTGGAAGCAGACAGGGGTTGGCGCTACACGATGGGAGAACAAGTGCCTGAAAGCTTCATTATGTCCCAGCTGTTGGGCTTGCTGTTGCCCTCAGCAAAAACAACCTCGGCAGGATGATGTTCCTGGCAAATATGCTGCAGATTGTTTGAAGCCAGACCCTTTCTAGTGTTTTGCAGGGAAACATGAGCAGGAGCTATCAGTGATGGTGTGGTTTTTCAGTGGGATGTGTGCATGAAAGCACTAAGCTTTCAAGGAAGCAATTCCAACATGTAGCTCAGCATGAACACCCCGATAAGTCGATCGCTCCCAAGGTTTCTTTCTTTCTTTCTCTGTTGAGTTTTCTTTTGTTTTCGATGTGAGTCAGGAGCCAGTGTCATGAACCTGTTATACCCAGTGAAACATTGCACCATAGCTGTGTGATACAAATAGTCCTGACTTGACTTAAAGAGCTTAAACTACTTTTTAGACTTGTAATCTTAATTCTTACTTAATTTCTTCATCTTGTGCAAGTTTGTCTGAAATCACTACCTTGGGCTTGGCTGTATGGATGGCATGTGTCAGTCAGTCCACCACTTTGATCCAGACAAAATTATTTTAACAACAATTGGATGCATTGCTGGGAGATTCAGTACAGTCATTCATGCCCCCCCTGAGGATGAACTTTAATAACTTCTCATTCGTAACATCAGGTCAAACTTTCACTTTAATTACCTGTACATTTAATTATATTCCCATCAGCCTCAGCTGTACTCAGCTATTTTGTGCTGCTCAGTAAATGTTAAAATGCTAACACACTAAACTGATACGCATTAATACCCGCTATACATCAAAATGTTAGCATTGTCATTATGAACATGTTAGCATGTTGAAATTAGCATTATTAGCTCAAAGTACCGTTGTGTCTGAGTACAGCATAGAGGTGCCAGGGTGGCTGTAGACTCTTCAGTCTTGTTTTGTTTTGCATAAAACAGATGATTGACAGGTTCAACGATGCTGCGTGATTGTATAAAATGTAATTGCTGTCTAGTCTTGTTGACATTCATATGTAAATGCCTGTACATTAACTTTTCATAAAAATCCCAGCAGGACCATAGTAAGCATTTTAGAAATACTGAGGTCAGAAATCCAAATTCCTGACAACTCTTTTTATTGTTTGATGACTCACCAGCATAAAAAAAAAATAATGATAGTAGCTAATAGAAAAAATGTTTTTTACCCTAAATTTGTTTGAAAAATGATGAATGTAAACTCTTCCTACTGAGGAGACAATGTTGAGGACGTGTCATTCATTGGCCCTGAATCACCTTTTAAAGCATATGTCAACTACAGTTATGTGACACCACACCTGCCAGTGATGCTGCAAAATGATTGATTGATAAGCATCTGAAATTTACTGCTCACTACTTGAGTAAACTATTGTTTATGCATTATGTAGAGAATAGTTAGTGAGCAAACAAAGTATTTTTGGGCACAGCGTGGAGTCCGGCCAGGTGTTCAGAGTTCGAAGGTTGAACCTTTCTTACCTTGTTCTCCATTTCTAACTTTTCTTATTTCCTCTTGTTTCCAGCCCGGTGCCGTACCGGCAGCAGCAGAGCCCGCTCTCTCAGGTTGGACAGCTTGTTCAAGTCGAATGCTATTAGTTCTAGGTCAGCGCCTGGGCTTTCTCTACACCCCAACAACACCTTTTCACCAGGCAGGGATTCCAACCACCATTAATCAGAGTGGTGACAGCCCATGGATGTCAGTAAATATGTTTCTCTCACTGCCTCTTTTTCCCACCACTTTCCTTTCCCACTCCCTCTATTGCTCCTATGATTGTTCTTTCCCCGTTCTTTGGGGTTTACTGTTGACCTGTTCTTGCTTTGATCTTTATTATTTATATCAGGATTCAACAATGGAATCCACTACACATTTAAGTTAGATAGATTTAGGTGCATGCTTGGTTTTGGCAGCCAGAGAAACTGAGAACATATTGGCAGAAAAGAAAAACTGCCCCAAGGAGCAGAAAATTGCTTTGAGGGGCAAAATTAAACTTGTTTGCTTGTTCCCTGCTACACCCAACATTCCCTTACAAATATGCATGTTTTTCTGATCTGAACATAAGTGTTGGCCAGGTGCTTATGAATGTTGTCAGAACAAAACGTCTACTCAGTGGAGATGGTGTGACAGTTTTCTCTCCTGCACGGGTGGTAAAACTGACAAGAGGAGGATGAGTGTTGGCTAGCATAGAGTGTGTGTGTGTGTGGGTGGGTGGGTGTGAATGGGTGACATACAGGCGGAGAGCCAGCGGCAGCCAGTTGGAGAAGTGGGTGCCCATCTCAATTGGCATGGAGGGCCGGGTACCTGCTGCTGTCCAGAGACAGCTGTAATGTAGCCACCCGTGGCCATGCAATCAGTTTGGTGGCTACTGAATGCTGATAATGCTGCAGTCTGCGCTTTTCTCTGCCTGGCAGACGGAGCTGCGACCAGCCAATGACAGGCATTCCTCATGAAAACAACTCCAGCTGGAGCCAGAGAAGTAAACAGAGGGCAGAAAAGAGCAGGACGAGAGTTTAGACGTGACAAAGAAGGAGCGAGATGAAGAGTTAAAGAGAAGATAAAGAGAGACAGAGTGAGAGGGAATGCCGTGAAGCAAATAGTGACCTTTGCAGAGATGGATTTGTTTACCAACAAATGTTCTCGCTGTCAACACCTGCTCCGGAGTGACCTTCACGCAGAGACAGAGCTGACGGCACCAATCTGTTCATCTCAAGTCGTATCAATTGAGCAGGCAGCATGAGCCATGTTTCCTGTCTCTGTCGATGCACGGAGCCCTTTCATTTCACGGCACACATTCATGTTCATTTAATCACTATTAGCTGCAATCATGTGGGCCTGTTAGTACCAGTGGTGATAATTCTTCACTTCATTTATAGGTTGGAGTGATAAATACAGGAGGTGCTCTCTGTTGTTGTAAAAATATATAATTTGCTAATCTCTGTATTGCTAAATGAGTTCAGTATTTGTGCAGTGATTGAATATGCACTCTAATATTCTTGGTCACATTGTACCATAATGGGGATGTGTTGTCTCAGGGAAAATGTCTTACTTTAGCCCTATTTAAAGCACTTACTCTCTTTGTTTGGAAGGTGTGTTTGCCTTGCCTTACAGGCCAACTGGAGATCTAACAGTTAACTTTAAAATGTTTTGATTGATAATAAAATACTAAAAGGAACATACAAGAAGTCTCATCTAAATTGTGTCTGATGTGCTTCTTGGTCTGGACATTTGTTAAATGCCTTCAGCTTTGTCACTTTGACACACATATATGTTCCACACACGAACAGGAAACAGGAAGACACTTCTTCAACACTACTAAATCTCTGTCCCGTAAAAGCGGACTTTTTTTTTTTACGTTAAAATGATACAAGTGATTGTCTTACATTAAAACTAATAATGTGATGTCCTGGTGGTCTGATGTGTTGACAACGTCCCTTGTCAGAGACCTTTGTTGCATATCGTCCCTCTTCTCTCCCCCTTTTCACTTCCTGTCACCTCTCTTGTGTCCACAAAGAACCATTTATTGCATTATTGGAATCACTGCAACATTAAACTAGCCTTCCTCATGTCAAGGGTTCACTTCCTATTGGGCCCATCAGTAATCACTGTTGCCAGCAGATGGCAGTGTTGAGCTAAAACAGTTCCTTGGTGAGTATTAACAAAGAGACAGTAGCCTGCACACAACACTGCACAAACAATGGAGGTGATGTCTTCAATTAGACCAAGAATCACTTGAATTAATTATAGCAGTGTTAGCAGGATGGGAGCATTTATGTTGAACTAAAAGTAATTTAGTCTTGGGTGCCCCTCCTCTGTGACATGAGCTGTGTACACACCACTACAGTCCAAATATTATAGAAACTTCAGAATAACATGACTTTCTAATTAAATAAGTTTAAGTACATTAAAATGTACTTACCAAGTGCTTCAAAATTAAAGTTGTCTTGTGTACCTTGTTATTGTATGTTTCCATAACTCATAACCTGCCTAATATCTTATCTAATGCTTTGAGGATTTGATGCACAAGTACACATTCACATTCTCAAGCAAAGATTCATATCTGCCCTGCGTTTGACTCTCCTGCAAACCAGATTTAATTATTAAATGCTTATGTTGTCTGGAATGAGGATCAGGCAGAACTCTGCTCTGACAGCAGGAGACTGTGGTGGAGACGTAATGCAAACCTGTCTGTGCAGAAGTTGCGGCTTTATCCTTTGATGCCATCAAACAATGGAGGCACTTGGGCGTCACTATCTCATATAGTACAAAGATGTTTCAACAATTCATGCGACTGCACTGACTGCTTTATGATTATTTCAGATATTTTAAAGAGTAAACCAAGAGAATGAAACCCCATCTGGCTTTGATCCTGCCTCCCTCTGACTTCAACAATTGATTCTCTCATGCACCCAAACTATTTGTCACCATAGTGAAGTGGTTTCTGAAGTGCCTAGCAGGTTGTTCAGCCCTTATTACCTTAAGGGCATCAGAACAATGTCTGCATTCATATTCAAAAGCCATGTCGTGTCTCTGTGACAGCACAAATGCCTATGGTTTGCATTAGCTTGTAACGCAGCATTAAGTGGAGAAACAAGAGAGCGTCTGCTTTGGGACTGTAATTACTGTTTCTGTCTGCTTCTGAGGACAGCGCCAAACTATACACCACAGACTAGGAAATCCCCAAACTACAGAAGAGGACAGAAATATCTCCATACTATGGAGGCCTGTAACAACTTCCTTTAAGTACATATAATGGTAACAAACCTTGTTATGCTATAAAAGTTAGTTGGGTAATTCTAATTTCTAATGTTGAATTATTCCATGAATTATGCTCAATAAAGTGAATCAGACTGAATGCAGACAGCCTTCAGTTTCCTTCTTCCATGGCATGCGGGCCCCAGTATCACCACAAGATGTATATTTTATTCATAGACCAACAATAATAAACAAAAATATAAAGCATCACATCAACTTTTTTATAGGCAGAGAAAAATAAAGGGTATAATTTTATACAGGAAATCTAAAAAGACCAATTCAGAGCACAAAAACATAAATCACAACTACTAATAACGATTAAAGTGAACAATTTAAACAAAGGGGGGAAAAAATGGGAAAAAGCATTATAACTTGAAGAGCGTATAAAAATGAAATTTTGCTTGCAAAATATTTGGGTAATTTACTGGGTAATTACATTGACCACAGGGTTAAAAGAGTCCTTTAGGGTCAGGACTGCTGTGTTCAAGGGCACTAGAAGCTCTACAAAGAGCTGTCTCGTCTCAGATTGGTAGATGCTACTGTTTCTGAAACAACCCCACATTATAAGTTGGAGGTCTAAAAGTCATCATCGTTGAACAGATATCCAAATCTACCAACTTTAAGAATAAAATCTTATGGCTTGAAGTTCTCGTAAGTCCCTAAAATGTTAAAACATTAGCACCACTGGGCTGGCATTAACATCAAAAGCTTGGTTCATGTAAATAAGTACTGTAAAAAGACTGTCCATGTTGACCCACTGTGCCTTTGAAATCGATCACTTCCATCACAGTGGGTTGCTGTAAGGAAACAGGACCAGTGCTAAAGACTATGCTTTCCTATTGCAGCAATGCCTTTTGCCAACATTCTTTAAATGTTTTGTTCTCCTGTTTACAAAACCACCAACATTATAAAGGTTAATGGTCACATTATAACACATGTATGTACTACACGTTCATAGACCTTAAAAAAAGACAAGAAATAGGGACATCAGCTTTTGAGAAGCTACTGTTATTTACATGCCTCCATCTGTCTAAACATTTCCCTTTGTAAAAAGCTGTGCTTTGTACTGAAACTGCCTCGTCTTCATAAGTAGAAAAATACAAGGTTAGTATCCCCAGACCTGCTATAGCAGTATTTTCTGTCATGTCATGCAAAAACAGTTGGAGTCACCTTATTGTCCTACAAAAATAAACGGTAGCAAAACAGACATTAAAGTCTCGAGAGTCATGCATCTGTCCTTTTCACTGGTTTCTGTACATAATTCAACCGTTTTCTTTTATGGTCCTGAGTGTGCAAAACGTCAATATTACTGATGGCTAAACATAAGACCAATGTTATGGACTGCTGAGAGAGAAAATTAAAAAAGCAAAGGCATCTTCCTACTCTCTTTACACAGCCTTCTGCAGACTACTCATATTACACACACGCATTCCAACTACCTTATGTGTGTTCAATTTGTAATTTAACAAAAACTTTGAACAATATGTGAGATGTTTTTAATGCCTATTATATACTACCTACGACACAATACAAAGCTGCAAAAGTATTTTGCAAATTGGCAAAGCTTCCTGAAATCAATGCAGGATATATTTCATATAACCCTCCGACAAGAACTATTGCAGCTGTGAACTACAACTGCCATTGAATGTACTTTGCCAACATCGCTTTACTAGAATATTAACATTTTACAAAAGTGCATCCTCCTCTTCGTGACATTTGATGAACGTCATTATCTTTAAGTACTTATTTTTAAGTATATGGGTTTAAAGAGTTGTACCTCCTGTCTGCTCTATGGTGTCCTGAAGCATCGGACTGCTTTGTCAGAGTAATCTGGCCCACGTCTCGAATCAAAGTGTATGGTTTAGTTTTACCTATAATCTGACTGACAGGCTGCATAAAATGACAGTATGAAAACCTGAACAAACATTTGTGCTAGGCTTACAGTATATTCCTTCACACAGCGTTTACAAATGATGGTTGAACATTTCCATTATTTTATCACTGGGTCACATTTGTAAATGTCTTCATAACCTATCAAATGCCCAAATAAGCAGAAACAAAGTCAAGTGAAATGCATTTAACATGATCTTACACATGCTTTAAAAAATGGTTATTAATGCTTAAAAAAATGTAATTCATTCTTGAAATCCATTGTAACACCTGTACAAAAAACAACGTAAAAATCATGAAAAATAAAGAATCTCTTAACTGAAAAAAAACCTTCCTCCCATTGCTACAGCTTTTCTGGCACAGATAAAAATTTTGCCTTTAAAACAATTCTGGACAAAATGTGGAGATCATACTAACATGGTACTGCTTTACTGCACTTTTCCCCTTTTGCCACAAACAACATGTATATAAAAAGTGCTACTGACAGCAGGTGGGGAGGAAGGACTAAGTTACAGATCGAGGATTGGCTGAATGAGTTGGGGGGGAAGGTCATCTTTCCGTACTTGTGTCTGCGTGCAGTCTGTGTGTTTTTAGTCACCGTCAGGAGACATGGTGTACAGGAAGTGGGTAAATGAACGGTTTCCCTAAGAGACGCTGGAGCAGCGGATGCTGGGGGAGCCCATTTGTGTGAGCACCTTGTCGAGCCACTGCAGGGGGCCGTTCAGGTGCAGCTCGATCCAGCAGGGGGTGCTGGTCACCGTCTGTCGCCTGGGAGAGACACAAGGAGAGCGGAGACAGATGTTAAGGACGCAGAGAGAGCAGGACTTGTGTGGCTAAACTGAAGAAATCAAACTACTCTACTTTCATTTTAGCCCCTGTGTAAGGCAGACGCAAGAAGCTTGCCTCAACAAAAAAAGCACTAAAAACTTTCTGTGAATTAACACGTTTTAATGCCAGTTGAGTTAATTTAATTTAATCAGTTTAATCTCAAATTAGTCTACAGTAGGACATGCGCTTAAAAACCAACTCTCTCTTCTATTAATGTGTAATTATGTCACTTGGGAATGGAAAGATAAGATTGATATTCCATGTCTACAATCATTTTGTTTTATATGGGAATATTTTATCAATGCAACATCTACAATAGTGATGGGTTAAGCTGAATCACAATAAAGGTGATGACCTGAGTCAAAACTTGCTAGCCACTATGTTTCTCTAAAGTTCAAATAATGCTTAAGAGAAAATGTCATTTTATAGGTATAGTGAAACTGAAAACAAGAAGTTTAGTTTCATAAACATTTGTAACTTTTATCCTATGAACCTTTATAAACCTCTTTAGTTCTTGATTCTTCCAAAACTTCAGTACAAAAAAAGCTCCATATCTCTCGGCTCTTCCCTGATTCCCTACAGCCTTCAGAAACAACAGAAAACACCCTTAGAGGAGAGAGGAGTCAAAAAAATACATTGCATGAGATTAAGTGGCGTTAAGTGACAGCTCTTATGCCTAAAATTCCTGGTGAAAGCCGAACATCAGCTGCAGAAAACACTGCAGATACTGTATGACAAACTGCAGTTTGTATGTGCTATAAAAAGAGCGGTTAGATTTCCAAAAAGACTCTGGTTTCAGTATTCCTCCCTCAGTGATAACCATGTTGTTTCTGCCACTGTGCTCACCACTGAGTCCTTTTTGTTTGCTTTTTGTCCTGAAAATTCACTTTTGACACTAGAGAGTTGTGTGGAAAACTGAAGATTCCATTTGGTTAAAAGTTTTGGGGCAGATTGAATGAACAAAGTAAATAATAAAATAACTACTACCATAATCGCTCAGTCAATGCCAACAACAGCAGGCAAAATTCGTCCTGTATGTTGTCATCCAACTAATTTATGCATTGGCAAGCCAGATGAACAGAGACACTTGCCAGCTGCATGATTTCCCTCTGGTTTCTATGGTTTCTTTCACAAAATACAAGCACTTTTCAATCACTTTCAAGGTACCAATTGCAAAAATGTCCAGACTGTTGAAGCGTTTATCATGACATTTCAATTGTTACTATAAATTCTAGGAGACAACAAACAAAATACAATGAGATTGTTTCATTTCAAGCATTAAAAGATTTGGGGTTTTCATGAGTGATTGTGTCGATGATGTAACACCAGATTATGTTGAAAATCAAGCATTTTTCAAGGAGTATATTCGAGCATATTCCTAACCTTGAAAACAGATCCATTAAAATTAAGCATTTCATTTAACTTTCAAGGCTATGTGTCAGGCTCGGAGGAACGGGGACCCAGAAAGCAGACGTAGGCCGAGGAGAAACAAAATACTTTATTGTAACTCACTTGGGAACCAAAAAGAAACTCAAACGGAATGCAGGACAGGGAACGCGGGACATCAGGAACAGGTTACAAAAGAGTTCAAATAATAACAAGCGTGAGAAAAGACAGAGAGAGCGTGGTGTGGGTGGAGGTAGAGGTGGGGGAGGGCCTGGCGGGTTCAGTAACCTGAATCCTGTTTTTAAGTGTCTCCACATGGGCAGGACTGGGGATCAGTCGCTCTCAGCACAAAGGTCTCCCCCCCTTGAGGAAACCTCCTGTGCAGAGACAACTTTCAGCCAATCATCGGCTCCCCTTTTCCTCCGTCTCCTCCTTTCCTACTATCAGTGAGTCTGACTGTGGAAAACGGGGAGGGGATGGAAGAAGGAAAGTCTGACATCTCTTTTTGACACAGCACATGTGTGTTTGTTTAAAAATAGTCAGGCGTGCCAACTGGGGCCTGTTTCTATTGATGAGGCCTCTGCGACGTCATACACCGGATTCACCAGAGTGCGAGCAGATGCCTGGGAGCGGGGGCGGCTGGACTGTGGGAAGTGAGTCACATTTTGTTTGTTTCTACTGTCTGTGTTCTACTGGCTTGCTAAGGAACTCATCTTTGCAAAACAACGCTTAATATGTTGCTGATAAGTTGGTTGAGGGTTTTATCAGCTCTGCAGTGGCTGGGGTTTACCGTTCAGGAAATGAGTGACTGGTTGTCACCAACTCAAAGCTGATCTGTGAGTGCAGCTTACCTGTACTCGGCTCCCCAGCCCTTAACGAAGCTCATGCGGATGGTGCACATCCTGGTGAGCTGGTACACAGCCTCAAACCCCTGGTTGACTGACTGGGCCAGCAGGGCCGCAAACTCCTGGTTGTTGAAGATCTTCAGGTTACATCCTGGAGGGAACGACGAGACACAGGTCAGGTCACAATCACTATATTTAGAGATGTACATAAGACTCCATAAGACTCTTTTACTAATCAATGTCTGGTTACAAGCATTTGTGAAAACAACTGCATATGTAAAAATTCACATCTGAAGGAGGTGGAGGTTTGTCAGCAGCATCCACTACTGCAATGTTAGATTTCTGCCCCAAAGACTACTATCAGCTGTCAAGGTTAGGGACATCATATGGGAAAACCAATGTGTTGTTTTTGTGTATGCTGGTCTACATATATGGTCCATTTATGTGGAACTTTTATCCAAAGCGCTTTACAAGTTCGTTGTCATTCACGCACACAGAATGGACAAAAGGACTGGGAATCAAACCACTAACCCTGTGATTAGTGAACAACCCACTCCGCCTCTTTCTCTCGCTCTCTGTTCTGTCCTCTCTCCATCTTTGTATGTCTCTCTCTGTCCCCACCTTCCTCTCTTTGTCTCTGTCAGATTGACACTTACCTGGAGGGATTTTGCAGACTGTTGCCGGGTGCCAGCCGTAGCGTTGGTTACAGTTGGGGCTCTGGACAAAGATGGCGCTGTCGCTGAGACACTCGGCAAACACTTCTCCTCCGATGTAATACAGCCGCACACCACGGCCTGGAAGCAAACAACAAAGTCGACAGATAAAGCTCGTGTCACAATGAAGACATTAGCAGTAGTTGCTAAGTACAGTAATGCCCTATTTGAATTATCGAATGTGCAGAGCAGAATGGAGTCCTACCAATATGTCTGCGTGTTAACTCCACAGCTGCGTTGCGGTTGACGTTGGACAACAGACCCAGGCAGAAACGCTCTGAGTTGGAGGGGTCCGTGAAGCCATCCACTGTCAGCGAGGGCTGTGAGGCGTGGAAGGTCTCTCCTACTCGCTGGTTCAACTCGTAGTAGGAAATAGAGCACCAGAAGGCCGGCTCGCAGTATGTCACTGGTTGAAGGTCTGACACAGTGAGACAGAGAAAGATACAGTTTGCTGCTTTCATCAATCAAATATGGAAGGTAAATAGAAAGACTAGAGATTGGAGTACTGTAGCTAGTAGGATGGCTGTGAATAGACTGAAATGTTGCAGATCAAATACTTGAAATAATACAGAAGAAAAGAAACAAACAGCAACAAGACACAGAAGCCAAGCTTAACAGGATACGAAGTGGGTTTAATTTAGAGAAATGGTCAATAAATAGAATAAATGGGAGGCAAAATGGGTGAAATGTGTGGGGAGAAAAGGGGCTCATGTGGATGTGGAGGGGGAAGAAAAACACTACCAGAGAAAACATTCGCCTGAGCTTGCGTCACAAAATGTCAAACCCATACGCTGTTTCCCAGAAGCTTTTACCAGGCAAAATGTGAAAACTCAACCCTCACTGGTGGGACGCCCGAGCCAAAACAGTCAAATCACAGGCTTATACATGATCATTTTCAGTAACTCCAACTGGTTCTGGTAATTTGCTGTCTTTTCCCCTCAACATGGCCCCTCTCTCAACAACTTCAACATTTTTTCCTTGGCTTTGAAGTCCACAACAGAGCTGGACGGCACTGCCAAATCAAACTGGTGTGATTTTGTTATTTCACCAGTAGCTTTCCGTCCAAGCCCCCTGCTGTTTTTCCATCCTGACAGAATAAACGTAGGATATGGTCATTGATGTTAGTGTGGTCTGAATGGTGTCTTGGCCTTTTAACAGCTCACGTGGTGCAGAGAAGACAAAGGCTTCTTTCATCACCTGGTTTCCTCAAAACTGGAGTTAAATCAAACAGAGAATTCCCACTGGGGAGATACACTACTGAAACATTTATCTGTAAGTGATGGCGGACAGACAGAAAAGTATGCAAACTCACGCAAATAGACACACAGTCCTTACCTAAGTTGCTGTGTGTGGGTGAAACGGGGTTAGGTGACAGATTGGGGGAGCTTGTGTCCATGCTGTGGGTCATCTGGTGATCGCTGGTCTCTCCATCCTCACTGAGGTAGCCTGGTGGAGGCGTTTCTGAGACACACAAGAATACACACACACACACACACACACACACACACACACACACACACACACATATACACACACACACACACAAACAACTCATCACATTTGCAGCAAAGTTCCAGAAGATAAATTTGGTGGAAATCTCTGCTGTTCATGTATACTAGCAGGCTGGTTAAAACACAAGACAGGATGACAAAGAAAAGCTCTTTTGTAGACTACTCTGACATTAAATGAAATCCTCTTCCATAATAAAAACACATGGTTGCGTTTCATCCAGTCTGAGTTTAACCCTGGTTGGGAGGGGTATGTTGAAGTCATGTCAGTTAACGATTGTTCACCCATTCCGATCGACTGCAAACATGTATCATGTCAGTCTGGAAGGTGAATTATGCATTAAGACCCACCCCTAATTTATAAGTCAATAATTTTCTAACAGTCCACAGCAACAGTGCAGAATCTGCCAGAATCAGACATGAAACATGTTTGGCAGATACAGATGGAAGGAACAGAGGCTTGAACATATGAACAAAAGAGCAGGTTAACTAACAGGAGCTCTTGGGTGGGTAACCCAAAATCAAGGATACCAACCATCTATTTAAATTTTCTCTTGGCAAAGAACTTTGAATGACCCATGCCTTATTGTTAACAGCTTGATACTGGGATTCTGTGGATAATCGGTCTTGGTGTAAAAGGGGTATCTGAGTGTGAGTCATGTTAGGAAGCATGCTGGTACCTGGTATGTAGTTGCTCTGGGGCTCAATGCCAGCAGGAAAGTTGGTGTTTTCAGGGATTGAATGGCTGTAGTCATCCAGAGGTGGGAACTCACTGGGGATTTCTGTGTGTCTGGGCACCAGCACTGGTGGGAGTACTATAAAAAAAAGACTCATGTGATAACCATGCTCACGTCTGAAGAAGAGACAAACACGCTTGGCACTGTCATACCTGGTGTCTCTACTCTCTGGTAGTGGTACGGGTTGACACACACTTCATCCTTCTTCGTGTGGAAGGCGTACTCGCACAGCTCCACCGCTCGCAGCTCATGGTGGGACTGCAGGTCGGGCCAGCGCCACAGGCGGCAGTAGATGACGTGGGGCAGACCTTTTCTGTGGGAAACCTGCAGACGGCCATCCAGAGACCTGCAGACAGGGGGAGAGGAAGAAGCAAGGTTTGTCAATAACCTGCAAACTTTTCTCTGGAATACTGATTGTGTTTTTAAGTATTTCCAGAGCTTCTTTTTTCTTGGTCTCATATGTGTAACATGTGACATTATGAGGGAATACAACCTTTTGTTTTTTTTTTACTGTAGAAATATTTTTTAATAAAGATTTTTAAACTGGTCTTCATATTAGAATTTCCCAAACACAAATGCTCAGACTGGGCTCTAGCTCCTACTGATGAGGGTCCCAGCTGCGTGCACACAGGTTATGAGGGGATGTCTAATAATAAACAACATTTAATGAGATTCCAGTATGTATCACAGGAATTTCATTGTGTTTTACAACATCTGCACTCATCTGCTGTACAAGATACAGGATGATGATTTAGGCTGCCAGACAGTAATGAGTGGTAGTTTGACGCCACAGATTGTAATAATGGGGACAGCCTGTAATCTCTGAGCACAATGGCCCATGAAAGAGAGAGAGAAAAAAAAAACACAATCCACATCTTATGCAAGAGGCAACCACCACATATGTCTTTTTTGCCTATCCGTCTCACCCGCTCACTCTCATACACAAATGTAGAGTAAGGGTCAAAGACGTAAGCTAGAGCGCTTTAGAAGGACAAACGTCAGTCCCCAAATAAAAACAAGGCTGTGTACTGTCCGACTGCTGAAATCTCAGTTGTGCCCCATCTGGGTCAACCATTATACATGCAGCAAGCAAAGAATGGGGTTTTGATTTTTCATGGCAAAAGCTTTCATTCACTGCCTCTGCATTTTCAAATGGGCTGGGAAGTGTGTGTGTGTGTGTGTGTGTGTGTGTGTTGGGGGCAGAGAGGGGGAGGGTGTCTTCAATTGGTAAATGGGGTCTGAGTACTTTGTGTGCACACAAGCATACAGGACACAGGGGAAAAGCTGGTAAAGCTTGCTGGTGTGTTACAGCTGATTCTCACCACAAATTTGAATCCAGAAGCTTAATAAGAGACCAAATCTTTGCCAGTACAATCTCACAAGAATAAGTCAATATAATTCAGAGAAGCTGCCCTACACCCTACAAGCCATATATGATAAGATTCCCCATATAATGAAAGTCCATGAAAGTCTGGCAACGTCACAAGACGGTGCGTGGGGAGTCCCTTCATAGGCATCTAATGATTTAAAAGCTGGAATTAGGTTGCCAAAGTTTTTCACAGTTTGTAAACAAGCTGCCATTTCTTGAGGCATTACACCTTAGTGGTTCAGTAGACACCATTAGAGAACTGAAAGTTGATAGCAGAGCTGTTGTCAACCATGCAATGCCTATTGTGGTCAATCAATAACACACAAACTAGCAGTTTGTTTTCTTCACACGTCACAAAAACCGAAATGGTGTTTTGCTCGTTGTACAGTCTGACAGGGTGTGTTGCACTGCCTCTATTAAAAGCTAAGTAATCTTTCAGTGTGAGCCATGGCAACATCATGCAGGTTATCACTGCTGACACACCAAAAAGGGAAATGAGCAACCTAATAAGACTAATAATAATAATAAATCTATTAAGACTGAGAACATAACAATATAATCTGTCTGTGTCTGATCACAAGAACTCCCAGACTTTAAATCAAAGACAAACAACACTGCTCAGCTTTTGATCTCAGACTTGAGAGAAAACATTCAACAATACTGAGAGATTCGGCTGCTCCAACAAGTACAATCTGGACAAGTAAACAGGAACAACTTGGGTTACTATCTTTGTAAAGCTAATAATGTTCATTTAGTCAACATTTCTGAATTTGCATTGTAGCTTGTGAAGATTTTGTTAAATGTTGTTCAGTAAGATTTTTGAAGGTCTACTTGTGACCACTGTTCCTCTTTTCTGTTGCAGTTTTCCTGTGTTTGGCATATATTATCATGAATTATTGGAGCTGTTTCCCTTTACCACATTGCATAATTTGGCGCTGTTTGTGACAGATGCTACATCAACTCTCAGGCCTTTAAGAATTTCTGTAAGTGGCCTCAAAAGTCCCTTGGCAACTTACTTGCTGACTCATTTTGTAACCCTGTTTCACAAAGAAACATGAAGAAGTAACCACATTGCAGCTGCAAAAGTGAATGATCGAAAATCTTCCAAAATTCATGACACAAGGGAAACACATGAAAAGTGTATTTGCATAAAGGAACAGTGATCACATGTAGACACTCACAACACTGACTAAAGGAAACAAGATATTTACTTAATGCTTCCCCAAGATGCTTCCCCAAGAAAACGAGAGAAAACTTAGAGCACATGGGAAAAAATTAAAAAAAACGAGGTAAATAATTTGAACTCTGCACAGCTCGGCAAAACACAGGACAATCAGCACATATTGTGGCACACGTATTATGGGTGGAGGTTTAGGATTCAAAACCCTAACCTCCCAACCTCAAGATTAAACATGTTTGATTTCTGTGAAAGGAACCTCGATACTACGATCTTTAGTTTGAATTGAGTTGATGTGATGCAGACTGAGAGAGGTTTTAAAACTCAAACTCAGGTTTATCTTAAAGATCACCTGCAATGTTTTTTTGCCCCAAAACCCAAAGATATTCAATGTACTATTATGTAAGCCATGGAAAAACAGCAGACCTCTGAGAAGATGGAACCATATGGTAGGGCTATTTAATTCCATTTGAAAGAAAAACAAACAGCAACAGTCAAAACAGTGTGCCCATGAAACATACAGGCAGGTCAAGACACACACTATACCCCTCTCAATCTGAGTTACTCACTTTATTGAAGGGATTCATGACGGCACGTTGAATGAGACTTTAATGAGAAACACCTCCCTGAGAGTAAAACCCGCTCCTGCACCACCATCAAGCCTCAGCCTGTTGTTTAGAGGAAGCACCAGTAGCACTGTCTAAACAGCCAACCTCAGATCCTGCAAAACACTTTAGGATGATTTGGAGCTCAGAGTGCTTCAGCTATGTAGAAGGAGGGAGGCAGAAGGGGGGGAACTATGACCCCAAATTCCCTGCTGTGTGCGTGTGTGGGTGTGTGTGTGTGTCCAGACTGGAGATTTAAAGGACATGGGTGGGATCTGAAGGCTTCCAAGAATTCAGGCCAGCAGTTTTCAACCTTACAACTCCAGAAAAACTGGCCAAAACAGACAACCACAGGCTGATTTTATTTACAAAGTCTGAACTCGCACTGAAGAAAATTTGATGGATACACATGACGACAAAGGGATAACTTTATTTTATTTTGCTTAAGATGTAGGGTTTTATTGCAATACTTTATATATATATAAAGCTATATAATATATATATATATATAGAGAGAGAGAGAGATTCACTTTGTGTAAAGTTTTTTTTTTTATGTGACTCAAATTTGCCAGTACAACCTCAAAACCCCGAAATGAACAATGTATAATTTGAGGCTGGAGAAGGCCGACTTCAGCATGTGTAGCGTAATAACTGTGTTTAGAGTATATCCAGTAGTGGAGGGAAAAGGGCCGCGACTAACTTCTAACTTCAATCTGCCAATTCTTTTCTTGATGAATCGCTTTGTTTGTAAAATGTCAGAAAACTGTCAAGAGTACAATAATAGCAGAGTCTAGTACTAGTCAAGTACTAGATCTGCAACTAATCATTACTGTCATCATCAATTTATTGTCAACACGCCAATTATTTCCTCAATTAAATGATGAATTGTTTATATTCTGATTTAGATTTCCAGCTGTAGAAACAACATGTAAAGCAAGTTAAAACGTTCTTGTGCCATCTTTAGACCACCTTGATTCCCTTTCTGATTGAGAACAAGCCCCAAAGCGCAGACGTTTCTCTGTCAAGAGACAGTCAGGGAGGAATTGATGTTCAGAAATGAAAGGGACAAATTGGTATAGATTTTTCTTGCCACTGGGGAAATTGTGTCAACATTACTGTGTTCCATGACCCAAAGCTGAGGCTGAACCTGACCTTTACGCCCAACCAGCTCTGTTTGTGTGTGAATGGTAGGGAGTACAATCTGTGCACGCGCACACACATTCACCCATTTAGTAATCATCTGTGTAAAGGGGTGTTTGAAAAAGATTCGCAGATATGAGTCATTGTAAAAAGTAAAAACACACATAATACGTGTGTGTGTGTTTGGCTGAGTCATAAAACAAAATCAGACAGGACAGCTTGAGCTTCACTGAGGTGGGGAGGAGGAGGGGGGAAACAAACACTCTGAGACATGCCCAGTTACGCTCAGCGACACAAACATATAAAGTGTGTGTGCGTACAGCCTGGCGATGGTCCGAGCAGTGCTGAACAAACACAAACTCTCTCCCTGTGGGCTCAGACCTTTTGACATGGACTTTTGTTTTTGACAACTCTCTGCCAAGCTTCAAACTCAAATGAAAGTCTAAGCTCACCATAAAATATGCCAGCAAAAGCCTTAGAGAGTCTACTTTTTTTTCAATGTCTTCTAGTGCTGCTCATTAGGCTATAATACATCAACCTTATTTAAGCAGCTCTCGTGTTTAGTTCAAAAATGAAAAGAAATGATTTTGGACATTTAAGTGCCTCTTCTATTAGAGCATGGAGGGAGGAGGACAAAGTGATTTATGGATAAAGAAAGAAGGGTGCTGCTGGACAATAGGGCTGGCAGACTGTCTCAACAGCTTAGGGCAGCTCAGGGCGTCTGTGACTGGGCCCCAAATACCCCCCCCCCGCTCCCCCGTCTGTCCCACTATCCTGACTGCCCTGCCTCCATCCCAGCCTTTGTGCCTTTCATAAAGTCTGTGGCCAGTCTGTCGAGCTATGACCAACAGGGCCGCAGTCCAATGACATTTAGCAGAGGGCTGCTGTCGTCCAATAACAACATGTGAAGAGACAAATTATTCACTAATTCTGGAGAAAGGGCCGCATTATAGTTTGGGCTTCGAAACCACCTGACACATTGTTATTTCACTGATCTGTGAAGTTCAGTGCTTTTCAGGAGTTATTTTGCAATAAAGTGTTAAAGTTTAACATTCATTTCCCCTAAAATTCTAATGCAGCTTTCCCTTTTCACACAGGACACCTGTGTCACACATTAATGAATGCATTTCGACCTGTTCTTATGTGACTGTTGTTGACACAGGTTAATCCCTTGTTGTGCCAGCATTCAAAGAATCTGCTACCGTATTACACAGAATTCATTACATCATAAAATAAAAATAGTTACAGTTCATTCCACAAGTTCGCTTTCTCTGGCTCTCCCACATGAGTTGGTTAAATGTTAGTTCAACAGCAGTGAATTAAACTCGCTAATGGAAAAACCTGTTCAGTCAAGCTGGTAGGCATCTGCCTTCAGTTTATAATTCAGTTGTAATAGTATGAGACATATCATATCAAGATATCATGACAATCATTATTTAATTTACAATAAATAATGTTTGTTTGTGGCTAACTCAGGTAAAATACCTGAAAAGAAGGTACCCCATCACAATGATGCAAAAATCTATTTTTTGTTCTTGTAATAATATAACCAGAAACATTATCATAGTATTGTCTTGTGGTTGTATTCATTCTGGTCTGTGGAGAAATTCATATTTCTCTTCTGCTATTACTAGAGATTTTTAAACACTGCTGGAAAACAGTGAGACTAAAAAGTAAAAGCTCAATTACTCAATTTGCAAAAAAACATTTGACTATATTTGATCATTTCATCATTTCAGTCATTTTTCAAGCAAAAACTCCAAACAATCTGAGGATTTGCTGTTTTCTTTTTGTTGCGTGATATTTAGCTGAATATCTTTGATGTTTTGGGAGAAAAACAAGACTTTTTACAGACCAAATGATTACTTGAGAAATCAATAGAAAGACACCTATCAGTCACGAAATATTAATTTGTTGCAGGTCTAGAAAAAAGTCCTTGTTCTTTGATACTGAGGAAAAAATGGTAAAACCTTTAACCTTAGTTTAATTTTCACTTGGACATTTTCTCCAAAATCAAACTGATCTCAAAACATATCTTCTTTCTTATTTAGATGTTTTGGTTCACGCAGGTATTTCATCACTGTGAGCCAGCAGCGATCAACTCAATCACAGAAACTAAAAGTTCAAAGTGCACAAATCCCAACTTGTGAGTACATTCCAGAACTGGTGCAGCTCACACAGAGGAACATATTCCAAACACACACACACACACACACACACACACACACACCTCCCACTCTCTCTGGAAAAGTCATCAGACTTCTCTTTTTCTTACAAAAGACTGGGGGGTGGTGGTGGTGGTGGAGAAGGAAGAGAACCGAGAATAGAGTGTGAGAGAAACGCAAGTTTGACCATGACCCACAGGTGATATCATAGTGCTGGAGTGTGCTGGGACCAGTGACGGAGGGCCTAATGTGAAATAAGAAACCAGCAGACAAAACTCGGGGGACAATAGAGGACTGGGACCCATTCGTTTTACTGCAAATAGTCAATGAGCTGAGCAGCCTGTCTCGCTCTCTCTTCCAGATGCAAGTCATCAGTGAAGTTTTCTCCACAGTCCAGTCACAGATTCTTTGCGTATGCAGGTCTACTACTCCAGCAAAATGAATGTTTGTTCAGACGTACCCACACGTACCATCCTCCACCTGGATTTGGTTTCTACAATCAAGAAATTATTTAATAATTTAAAATATACATATTTAAATAATACATTTATTATCTTGACACATTACAACTACTAACAACTAAGTTTTTTCACATTTGCTTGATAAGCAACCATTCCTGTTACTTTTGGAGCCTAGTTTTAAGCTCATTTGCTCACTAACTTTGGCCACAAGTGTTAAGCTTATGCTCAGTTCCACAGCTTACGTCAGTGGATGATTGATTATTTTTCTGAGCTGAGCTTTCAGAGATCTGAAATATTGGCAGATATAATTATGTGAGCTTAGGTGTGACTAGAAGTAAGAGAAATAGGCCGTGCCTATTGTCCAAAGTACAAACAGATAAAACTGAAATTAGAATATCTCATACTGAAAATACTGATTACTGAGAAAAAGGTACACTTGACAGAGCAGGATAAAAGTATTTCTTATATTTGGATTTAAATCTGAAACTATTTCAAAAGAATAAGTAAACAAGATTATGACTGTAATTATCCAACATTTATTGCTGGGGTAACGCACATACAGTAGATAAACACATTCTCATCTTACCAACAACTCTGAGTCTCCAGTTCACCTAACCTGCATGTTTGTGGACTGTGGGAGGAAACCGGAGCACCCAGAGTTCCCAGCAGTCCATCCAAAATCAGGCACTAGCAAATATCACTAGTACTTCACAACCTAGAAGTTGGCCCATCAGAAGAATACATAAGAATAAATATTGTGATCACATCACAACAGTTAAATACTACACGAATCATGACAAACTCTCTTGTGTTGCTATATTGAGTGTCTAGGGAACTCTTAGCTAGACTTGTGCTTCTGGTTCATCTACTTTGGCTGAAGCAGCACTCTCATCTAGATTCAAGGATGAATGTTTCAGGCATTAAGTATCAACAGCTGATTTTTGTTAACCACAAAGATACTTATCTATGCCCTTTTTGCTTCTGGACCACTGTGGTATCTTTAGTAAAGAACAATGCTCATCTTAAACAATTTATCAACCTTCTCAGCCATCTATCGCTCTCTTTCTGCACTTTCACTTGTACTCATGGGTTTAAAAGTAATCTCCCGCTCCTCTTTCATGTCCTGTTGTTTTCCCACACATGTCCAGCTGTAGACCAGCACTAGTAGCAGCAGCAGCAGAGGTTGTGGTGGCGGTGGTGGTGGCCAGTGGAGCACAAAGGCAGGCTTGTTGTCTGGTGCACGCGACCTCCCCCGCAGATAGTAAGGCCAGGGCCAAGTCAAGGCAGAGCTGTCTCTCTAACCCCCTCCACCCCTAATGCGAGCCGAAAACCAAACAGCAGCCCACGCCCTCCTCAAGGCCCCGGCAGACAGAAAGAGCATTCCTCTAAGCTGACTAACCACACACACACACACTCACGGAAACCTGTATGATGACATTAAATCCATTCAATATTAGTTTCACTAATCCCTTTAGTTAAGTGGCTGAATGTGGTAATCACATTTCTTATAAATACATAATAACAATATGGCTTTCATATAGAAAATCACATGGAAATCAAAAGCTTACAACATTAAAATATATGACATTCCATGTAGTTCCAGTGTTTCCTATTCATTAACTAACGTGCCCGCCATAGAACCATTTCTTCCACCACAGTCTCATAACGAACCAAAATGTTTTTGTCATCATCTCTCTCTCTGCATTAAACTAGAGAAACAG
>JAVQJD010046045.1:0-14915 GCA_036023655.1 Nannoperca australis | reverse complement strand
CACACACACACACACACACACACACACACACACACACACACAAACACACACACACACACACACACACACACACACACACACACACACACACACACACACACACACACACACACACACACGATATTAAGCTGCATTTATCTATTCAATCCTACTTTTCTTGATCAAGTGAGCAAAAGAAATGACAAGAACTCAATTATTCCTCCCACAGAACTTCGTAACTACAATTCACTGTTAAAGGTTTTCTCAGTTGGACCAGTAGGTCAGCAGTCTAAATATTTATAGTATATTTTCACCGGACAAACAGGAAAATGGACAGACTGCACCAGCATCAGAAATGTTTTTGTTCAACTTACACTGTGAGGACTGGTGAAATTATGGCCCGGGAACTGAATATTTCATAAGCAAACAGAATGAGAATCAAATAAAATCAATAGAATGTATTACTCTATTGATTTTTCCTCATTACTATATATGTTCTATATTATTTACTATTACAATGTGTGCAACAAAAGGCATTTCATAACGGACAGGAGCAAACTGAATGCTGAACATGATTTGAAGTTGTGAATAATTTACTAAATGTATTGAAAATATGTCTTTAAAATAGCGCTTGCACTCACAACCATCAGCTCTGAACGGATCAGATACCTTAGCTGCCGAAATATGTGTTAAATGATGGCTGGTTGCCGTTGAGTATGTGTTTGTGATAATTATAGGTGCTTTTAAAAAACCAGCCAACTCAGTCCACTTTGAAACTGCCAACAAATAACCTTTGGGTCCGGGCCGATTCATTTTTTTTTAAATCTAAGAAAACAGCCTTCACAACAAAATAAACGTCTTTTTACTTCTCCCTTTGTAATTCAAAAGTACCTATGACCACCATTTCTGCTCGACACGCTCATTAAGCCTGCACTAAAATGCCACAGCAGAGAAAAGAGGGGGCCAGTGGAAGTAGAAGACAGAGGCAAAGAAGATATAGTTATCACCATAGTAATACGCTGACATAATTGGGGCAATGTCTGACCAATTAACTGACTTGTCATCTGCTTTCTGACCATCCAGAAATCCTTACTGAAGTGTTGGACTGGTTTGAGATGCTGTCCTTCAACATTAGAACCTGACTTGAGTAGTAAAAAAAAAAAAGGGGCAGAGCTCTTCAGATAAGTGATGTATTACACTATAAAGTGGTTTTACTGTAGATGTCATATGTACGCGCACACACACAGACACACTTTGAACTTTGAGTTTAACATTTCCCATTTGTTATTCCTCATTAGCCATTATTAATTGGTCATTTAATTGCATTAACTGTGGAAATATAGGGCGACCCGATAGGCGAAGTGTCCTGAGCAGCGGGCTTCTGGTTTGCATCCCGGCTGCATGTCATTCCCCTACCTTCTTTCCCCACATTTCCTGCCTATCTCCACCATCAACGGCATACACAATGCGCAATAAACAACTGTTGAAATATAAATATGTTTTAACCACAAAGCTCCACAGCGACAATAATAGACACATATCAGTGGATATGACTCAGTCTTGACCGTGAGGCTGAGAATACTTAAGGCACGCGAAGGTCATGGAAATGGTGTGTGAACCTGTGCTCATGTGCTAAACTGCCTATGTGTATAGGCTTACATCATACTGTATCCGTGAACGCTTGTAAGGCAAAACCCACACCAAACCCCACACAAAAAAATGCATAACCGTGATTCCATTTCTTAGCGTGAACTGAGGGAAAAAGTACATTTGTTGAGCATGAAAGCTTTTTCTCTTGAACTCATGCATAACTGGTAAGTGCTGGGGGAACTGATAACACCATGTGCACAGGAGTAGAGGAGATGAGGAAGTGTGTTTTTTTTTTTCTTCTTCTTGAGCTGAATATTCAAACACCCCTGTGGCATTTGACAAAGAACAGGCAAACACTGAAGTTCACAAGAGAGAAAAAGGGCAGAGGGTTTCTTCCCACGCAGCATGGCAAAACTCTGATGGCAAAATTACTATCTAGCCTATGATCTCTGCAAACACTGCTTTTCTCATTTTGTTCCGGCTTTCATAGTGGCATTTTTATTAATACCAGATTTAGACAGGTGAAGTAGCTTTAGCACATAATTGGCTCTAAATTGCAAAGTGAGCTGTCAATAGCGAGATCTTATTTGCACTCTAAAGCCAAGAGTTGCCTCAGGCACTGAATAGTTTTAATGTTCAAGTCTAAACGTGTCCTTGTTTTCCTCTCAGAACCTCCCTCTCCAACTATTCAGATGTAGGCTACAGCTGCTACTTTTGCTCTTTTTTAATTAACTATCACTTTAAATGCATAAACAGAAAGTACTTTAAGTAGCAAAAAACTGGTCGATGAGCCACAATGTCCTGAGTGAACAGTGGGTGGATGCAGAAACAGAGATTTCCAAAAAACGCAGTGTGCAGCTGTGCTGCAACCATCCACAGAAACTAGCACCCCAACTAATGAAGTATTAAAACAAAACGACACTTACGATCGACTGAATATGTGAAACATAGTCCAGCAGAACCTGTCGGAGTTGGATCTCCAAAACGAACAACTTCACTTTGGGTCGCATTCCTCACTAGTGGCTGGTCTCAGTGATTTCCCGACTATTTTTGAGTCTCTGGGAACGTGGCTGGAGCCTCTGCCCTCTAAGTTACACCACACCGCTCCCAAAGGATGTCTGTTGCTACTAACACCCCCCTCTCCACATCCCATTTAAAAAGACAGCGCCGTTATTTAGGACAAGCCTGCCTATAGTGCAGTGTAACATTACATTGTGATGAAGTAATGCACATAGTCATGCTCATGACATGGGCTCATGAAGGTAAGTGTTTGGGGATAGTGCTTAAAAATAAAACAGTGCAGGTTTATTCCATACTATTAATCAAAGAATACTATAATGTCAAGCGGATACTTTTTCTTCATGATTTTTTATCTACCTTACAGTTTTGTATACTAATGATCTAAAATTTGTTTTCAGATGAAAACTATTGCCAAAATAAATGCTTAGTATTCATCTACAGTACCATAAAGGGCAGTGCTGACTCCTACCGTCTCTGTTCTTAATAGAGGGATAACAACAAATTAAACCAAAAGAAGGGTTGAAAGAGGGAAAGACGTTATTTAGGTGCTACAGCTACTGTCTGAGAAATAAAGCTAAATCTATATTTTTCTAGCTGAAGTCAGTCGCTAGAATACACAGTTCTTCTCTCATCATCAGATCTGTCTCCCCAGCTTTTTCTCACACTGACATAGACCCCGAGTTGGCAGCCAGGAAGTCAGCCTGCCTCCTCCTCCCTCCCTGTTTCCCTGTAGCAGGAAACAATGGCTCAGCCTTCAGCCACAAACTCTGTGGGAAAATGCCGGGTCCTTGGCTGGAGAGAGGGACTCCGGGAAAAGGGAGAAAAAAGAGGGGAGGAAGGCACAAAAAAAAAGGAAAAAAGAGAGAAGGAGAAAATGAGGCTAGCCAGGTTTAGGGAGAAGAAGCAGTGTCAGATGTATTGTATGGTTGTTTTCACATAGCTGGTTACCCAGTGAGGGAAGACTGATGTCACAGCTAAGACAAGCTGTATTCAAACTGATGTTTGAGCTCCAAAAAAAGCTGAAGCCCCAGAAATGTTGGTCATCTCCTGTGAAATAATTAAGACAGAAACGAGCCCAGTTTGGCATGGATTTGGACGGTTTTAAGGGTTTCTTTCTGGACGTCAGGAGAATATTTCAGCTCAATCAGTCAAATCATTCTGCAGAAATTACATAAGCTTTTTCACATAATGACGTCTGAGTGAAACTCCACAGGAGCCAGCAGCAGTTGTCTACCTCAACAATGGAATTCATTGTGAACTATACAGCGGAAAGGTCTCTGCACCCCATTTTAGGTGGACCCAGTTCTACAGCTCCAAAACTATTTAAGTATCATTTGGGAGGTGAAACTGGAGGAGGTTTAATGTACTTGTTCCTCCCGATGCAATGGATTAGAATTGCTTGCTCTTATCACAAATAAACAGACCTGATTGCCTTGCTGTTTTGGAGAATGGCTGGGTAAAGGTTAACTATAAAGCCAAGGCAAAGCCTAGAGACTAAACACAGGGGGATTTCCTCATTCCTCTGGTCTGGGTCATGATGATATCATACCTCATAGGGTTGTTTGGAGTATGACTGCTCCCAGATATAATGTGGGACAGGGCAAGGCTATTCTATCTATAGAAGATTGTTTGTAATCACTGTAGCGGGAAAGGAATGCAGAAAACCATTTGAAAACCTTACTTATTTATAAGAAAATTTTGATTGAACAATAGCCTTCTGTACCCAGTGAGTCATGTGGCTACACAACAAGGTTTCTCTGCATGCGCGCACACACGCGCACACGCACAGGAAATGTATTTGTATTCCATGTTATTTTGTGAGAAAATCTATGTCAAATCATGCCAAGGAGTGTGTGGGTGGCTACAGGAGAGGTCATGAGCCAAGTGCACAGCAGTAGACAGCAGCAGGATGGGGTCATGAAAGAGGGTGGGGGAGACAGGGCTCTCTCGACTAACTGTCTGTCTGCAGGCAGTCCCTGAGAAGCATCGCCTCTGAGAAGATATTCCCTGGCTAACCGCTAACCTGTTTAGTAGAGCATCACCTGCCTGCACAGAGGGAAAGGGAGGTAGGGAAAGCAGAGAAAAACAATCGGTGGATACAATACGTTCCGGGCAAGCTTTCACAAGTCTGCATCGCAGAGAGGTGGGCGGCGGATGGAGAGAGGGTGAGACATGTTGGACAAGTAGATGTTGATAGAGGGCAGGTAAGAGGAAGGCAGAGGGAGAAAAAGATGAAGAGACTGACAAAAATTACTGCAATGAGGAGGACTGCAAGACCAAGAATAAACTACTGTTAATGCTACTGCAGAAAAACTGGGATGCCAGTGATCAAGTTTAATCAGACACTGCTGTTAAATGTGAAAGCTAATCTCTCCCATGCAGGAACTGGGCAATATGACAAACTATATAGTAAACGAGACGCTACGTTTGTCAACCCTCAGAGATTTGCATGTCATTTAGCCGATGCATATTATATTAAACTAGTCCTTTAATATGACTGACTGTTAGGCCATTGTTGGCATGTTGTTAGAGCTGCAATGATTAGTCGAATAAAAGAAAATTAATTGCCAACTATTTTGATGATCCATTAATCATCATTTTTTAACATTTGCTGGTTCCAGCTTCCTAAATGCGAGGATTTGCTGCTTTTCTTTGGCATTTATGACAGTAAATGAAGGGTCTTCGGGTTTTGGACTGTTGATTATGAGACAAAAGAAGCAGTCTGAAGATGCCACTTTGGGCTCTGGGAAATTGTGATGAGCAATTTTCACATTTTATGAACGAAACGATTTTCAGTAATAAAAATAATTGTTAGTTGCCGTTTTAAATGTTGCAAAGTGTTGAGATTAACCCAATCCAAACGCAGGGTCTCTCAGCCTTCCTCCAGAAGTAGGTACAGAAAAAGCAGCGAGAGGAAATGTAAAGGAATAATATATGCATTAGTGATCCATCCCTCCATCCTTTCATTCATCCCTCTACAGCTTGCCCTCCCTTTCATTTCTGTAAAGCAGCTTACTGTAGAATGACAGGCACCCAGATGAAACAGAGAGACGGGGCAGTAACATTAGCTCTCCAATATGTTTTTTTTGTGCAAAAGAAAGATATAAAGACAGAGTGCGAGTGTGTAAGGACAGCGAGAGACCTGACTGATGCTTGAGAGCTCTCGTCTCACGCTGTTCCTATTGACTCTGCACTGCAGCCTTCGGGGGCAGGAGTGCGAATGAGTGATTCAATTATTGACAATGCACAACGCTGCCACATTATGAGCATATGCCGATATATTCTTACCTCCAAATTGCTGACGCACGTCACACATTTCAATGCTTTAAACTCACTGAATACAAGCCATTGGAAATGAAGACATTTTGTGTAATCCTTTTCATGTTGATCGTTTTGACTAAACCAAGCCTCGATGCTATATCTGTGTGTTTGTGCGTGTTGAATGTCCATAATCTCCCATAAATGTTTGAATTCTGTATACCGTAGCTCTGTTTTTACAGCTTAGTGGCTATGCATTTGTTAGAAAATCCAAAGTTCATGAAACAGACTCATTCCATTAGGCAACACTTTTTTGAAAACTTCAAACTTCAAATACATGGATTTCTGGACCGGATCTGATACACGCAGCATCCATGCTGTTAATGTTTGTGAGGTCATGCCCGAGTGTTAAACCGTGGCTGTTTCTCCCCTCCCCCCCTCTAAGCTGCCAGTGGGTCTGACCTCTCGACCCCCAGTTGAGTGGGTCATGGGTGCGGCACCGACCCCACTCCTCCCACCCCGTACATGTGTCTGATCAAATGCTCTGCTCCACTTCATCGGCTCTCAGTAAATCAATGGACATCACAGAGATGGTCTATGACAGAGTAATTACACAGACCGAACACTCAGAATGACGCAAAGAGATGGGAAGGAGCGGCCGAAGGATACTGTACAACGCTAAGATCTGCTAATTCTTGCCCAGACATAAGATATAATGTAAATCGTTTCCTTGACACATCAGAACACGTCAGTGTTTGATTTCATGAAATGGATTTTGTCCATTACATAAGTTCAGTCCAAGAGCAGGAATTAAGAGCAACATCCTGGAAAGTGAATGAACATTGCATAAGAGGTTATAGAATAAACTAGTACAAGCACACAGCTAGTGCACAAAATATTAGAACATAAACATAAACCGCTAATGCTTGGTCATTTAATATGCTTTATTTTATTTTCTCACACTGTTTGTCTCATCTCCATTACAGATTCCCTCCAACTGCATGTTAACGGCTGTGGAAATGACTAACAGCTCTGCCATCCCATGTCTAGGTTACAGCTTAGCACGCCTACCTAAAATAGGAATTTTTGAACATACTAAAAACCCACGCTCCAAACATATGCATATCTGCGTACATAATGTGCACGTGTATTAATCTGTGGAGAAACATTTGCTCACGCATGCGAGCAGATCCATTACCCCAGGCTAGAGGATAAAAAAAATGAATCACACTGTTACTGCACACAAACACAGACTGACACAAATGCTTGTAGCATAACATGCAGAAGTCAAGCTCGGTTTTGCTCTGGAGGGCTCAGCAGCAGGCTACAGTCGAGAGGACCACCAGCTGAGCTCTCACACTGAAACATATCTGCATATTGCAGTAAACAAGCAACAAAACCATCAAACTATCATTTATGTGTTTACTAAACCAAAGACAGCTTTCTCCCGTGAAGCCAGCTCTGATGAAAATAAATGTCTGGGTGAATGCTCTTCCTAAAAATCTTCCTCCACAAATGTGCCTGGGAAGTTTGGATGCGTTGAACAGTTCCTGATTGTCTGAGTGTTTTATCCATCTTCTTAATGGAATAATAATAACTAACTGGAATAACTTAACTGTACTCAATGTGTGATTTTTATGTCTGATGCTCGTGTGAGTTCATGTAAACTGTTTATGGGACCGTGGATGTTTGTGGGGGAAAAAAATCTAACCATCAATGTCGGCATCATCAGGAAATACATTTAAATAATCCATCTGTGAAATCTGGCATAGCTGTACTGATTGACATTCTTGTACAATTACTTTGAATCTAATAGAAGAATAGAATAGAATATAAGAGTGATTACAAACTGCCCGACGCCCGGACGAAATGATGATTGACCACCAAGAAGAGCCTTTCCACTAATCTCCTCCTCTCCTAATGAGCAGGCATTACAGTGTTTCTACAATGAAATGAGCTGTTGCTCTCAGAGACTCCCAAACTCGCTATCCTTGGGACACACGACTCCCTTTAAACTGCTAATTGCCTCCAATGTACGACTTGGACTGGGAATGCCAGCCAAAATCAGCGGCTGACCTCACAGCGTGGCCCAGTCATCTGATTTGTGTTAGCTGGCTGCCCTCTGCCAAACAGGCCGGCATTGTGCGATGTTGTTACATTTAGGATGTAGTCACCGCTCACAATCGCTACCACATCTCTGCATTGTCATCTCTTGTGTTAAATATAGTATTGCAAATAATAAATGCACGGCTCTGAATGAAAGCCCTTTGGGGGTTTAAAAGCAATTACATAATTCTGACTGAGTATCCTGAATGTACGCAGGATGTAGTAGAGAGTGTGTGTGTGTGTGTGTGTGTGTGTGTGTGTGTCAGTGCTCAGGAGAGTAGCCTCCCTTGCATTGTCACTGATAGAGAGAAGCAAAGAAAAAAGAGGACGGCACAGCTGGAGCAAAAACGGCACGCAGAGGCAGAGGAGCGTAAACGGTCTCAATGGAGCATCCTCTACACGTACAGTCCACATTTCTCTTCGCGGCCGCGCATTCACATGAAAACGAATCTGCCGCTGCATGGACCCGAGCAAACCAGCACACAAAGGACGGAGAGTGACATGTGAAAAGAAAAAAAAGAAAGAAAAAAACACACACACTCACCAGGCATTGTCAGAATTCCACTGAACAGGCGGAGAGAGAAACTGAGGCTGAGCCAGAACAAGAGGGGAGGAAAAATAAATAAAATAGGCAGGGATGGATGAGGGCAGAGGCGATTTCAAAGCTCCATTTTCTCCCCCCCCTGCTGCCGATGCAGACTGCTGCTTGCCTCTTCACTTCCTCACTTGTGGTTCTCTTCCTCCTTCTCTCCCTGACTCCTTCTCCCTTTCCCTCCTGCTGCTGCTTTAAGACAAGGGGAGGAGAATAAGCGCTACAATGCTCTCCCTCTCTCTCGCTGCTCCCTCTCCTCCTTTCTTTCTCCCACCCTCTCTCGCTCACCCTGTACAGAGCATGCCCTACTTCCTGTGTTGTCTCTGAAATGGGACACACTCTCTGTTCTGTTTGTTTTCTTTCTGCGCATGAATGAATTTCAGGGTACCCTGACACTTGACTCTGACTTGGGAATGATGATTTGTCCCCTTTTCTCCTCTGCCGTCTCTCCCCCTCTTCCTAACTCCAGCTTAACCCTCTCCCTTTCTCTGTCAATGATTGACTGCACCTCCCATTTCTGTCTCCTTGCGCAGGGAGGAGCCTGTGTATGGTGTGCCGGGGGGGTGGTGGTGTCCCATGCATGTGTGTGTGTGTGTGTGGTGCAGCCCAGCTTGGCCCTGCCCCCCTTGTGTGGAGTGTGTGCTCTTTGTCCTGTCAACTCTGGTGTGAGGTGTGCTGCTTTCCCTGTCAGCCACTACTGCTGCTGCCACCATGGTTGTTTGGACCGGGGTGTGTGTGTGTGTGTGTGTGTGTGTGTGTGTGTGTGGAGGGGTTTGCATGTGCCGCCAACCTGCCCTGAGCATGGACTCAGTTCAGCTGGGGGACTAAGACTCATGCTGGGGCTCAGACAGAAAAAAAAAAAAAACACAGTACACATGAGGCTGAAGCTCAGCTTTGGCAAAGTGACTTCGCCGATGGGGCCAGCCAAAGGGTTGGTAGCAGTGAGACTGGAATGTGGGTGGGAGGGGTTTTGCCATGCTCAATTTGAGCTGGAATTGGTAGACTGGCAGAGGAGATAAGGCTGAGTTTGAGGCTATTTCTAGGGCTTACACACTGGCAGAGCTGGCGCGAGGGGATAAAGGACTGGGCCAGGGACACACCGATAAGTCAGGGCAGCTGTGGAGAGCTGGTTCAGTGGAGAGCCACAGCCACTAATCTGCACTCCCTGCACGTCTGCAATGATGTCATCAAACATGACATCACCCTAACCACCCCTTATTCTCCCGGACACATGACACACACACATGAGCACACGCACTAGTGCATGTGTAAACCAAAGCTTTTACAATAGGGGTTGGAGGAGGGTAGTTCATACCGATTCTAATGAAAAGCACTGGTCACAGGCACTTTGTCAGGTTCAAAATATAGCTGCAGCTTGCTGCTGGCCACCCGTTTCCCCCAAAAGATGACAAATAGTTCTGCCATGAACAAAATCTGTAAGATTTAGGTTCAGGTAATACATGTATACAGTTTACAGCAAGTATTTGATGATTAGGGCTTTAAACAGTAGATAAATATAAGAAGTGATAACAGGTTCATTTAAACCTGAATCAGAACACATCTTCCAAATTCACATTAAACAGTATTTGTACTGACCAAAAAGATGATTGTAATGTAATCTCACAGCTACGCCTGTTCTAGATGAATTACTTATTCTTACTGTGAGAGCAACGTCAGGTGCAATCCAGAACAATGAAAGGAGGGTTATTAAACAGCATTATATTCCAAAGGTCTCGGATTACTTTACTCCAGAAAGAAATACAGTTTGTTAAATATATAATATGTTAGCGCTTATGCAATTTCAAACATGCCACGCAAATTGCACAACACAGTTTTGCTAGTTGAGATTAGCTGTAGCTAATACAACCTGCCCACAGCATAGATTGCAACAAAACAAATCTAAATAAAAGCATTTCATATTTGCAGTGCATTCTCTTCTCTAGACATGTCTTAATTAAGTGTTGGGTGCTATATATCCAATCTGCTGCCCTCAAATCACAAATAAACATTGTAACATTGTTGAAGCCCTAATTAATAAATATCACTATTTTGAAGGTAATATGACCAAATATAGCCAGTGTAACAACACAGCGAAATGATGAATATATAAACGCCTAAAAGAGAAAATGCTGCAGTTCAACTTTAAAAAAACCAAACGTATGTAAACAATGACATGCTCAAAACTCTGTGAATGTATCATTAATTAAAAAAAAAAAACATGCTGTGTTTTCTGATGGAAAGGAAAAGAGTGCAATCTGAGTGCAGTGAGCCGTTTGAGAGGGCTTGTAAATGCACAATGAAATGCTGAACGTCTGACCCGGACAATGACGGCACAGAACACAGCCTTGTTTTTTTATTTTTTATTTTTCTAATGTTATACTGAGATCTGTCTGGCACCATCTCATCTCTCCTTCACTTCTGTGTTTGTCCCCATACTTAATTATCCACGTAGGGAGAACACAACGCAATGCAAAGACAGCCACCAGTAACAAACACAACAGCTGGGAATCGGATTCCAGGAATCAGTCTAATAGATTGTGACTGGATTGGAAAAAAAGCTATTTTACAGTGGTTACATGTGAAAGGAGAGCACGCTGTGAAATGTAATGCATCTTTGACTTTAGTGGCAGCCCATCCTTGTGCTTAAAGGGGCAGCTATGAGCAGCCAGAGAGGTAAACAGGCAGCTTGGCACCTTGGTACTTAAATGTTTGTTTCTAACTAGGTCAAGCTGCACCAGCGGAGCTGTGCTGCTGTTGCACCACATATGCCAGTCTCTCTCTTCTCTTTTTCAGCGAGTTGCTACATGAGATAAATATTACAGCAATAGTATTTTATTTACCGTGCATAAAAATGGGTATTCATCAAAAAGAATGATAAATAACACAGCCCATATTAATAAATGTTATGTGTTGAATATGAGCAGATCTAGATTTGTGATCTACATATTAATGCTTGGAGAAGTTTAGGAATGACGAATAAAACAAGGCAGATTAAAAATAATAAAGAATATAAAGTTGCCTTCTTTCTATCAATGCATTTACTTAATAAAGACACCGTTTACATTGGCCAAGCCTTGATACAGACATACCCATACACCACGACCTCAGTAAGGCAGCGTCGAGCATGAGTGCTGGATGGTGAAGAGTGTAGTGCCAGGAGCCCATTAAGCTTCATCACCGCTGAATCAAAGTATAAAGTGGTCCATCACGCCAAGGTTTCTGAACACACTTTATCATACAATATAGAAAGAACAGCAGTAAAGTGCACATTAAGAACGTTATACAAGTTAGAAATAAATTGTTAATAAGAGAGGTTGATTGTAAGAAAGCAGGTCATGAGACGGTGAGGCAGACGAGGGTTCAACACCGTGAAGGTTTCCAGTGATCCAGCATTGCTTACGCCATTTCCAGAAGAAGGAACCATTTTTTGGGGGCGTTCAGGGATCAATAAGTAACTGGATTCTTGTGAACAAAGACTGTGCATTGGCTTGTATGAGGTAACACAGTCTGACAGGTGATCCCTTTATCTTTGTAAGCCAGTTTGCACACACGTTTGAATACTCTGTACATTCAGAGCATTTAGAAAGGCTGGGCTGTCTTTATGAACAAACAGAGCAATTAGCATCACGCTGAGGGAGTGTTTGAAATCACTTCTTATTTACTACACAGCGCTCAACATTTACTCTGACATTTTATTAGTTTATTAGTGTCTAAATTAAAGTGTTAAAAAATGAAATGTATGTTCTACTGTATATAGTGCCCTAAAAAACATTCACTGAAAATGTACACTGCTAACAATCCCACAATGCAATACACCACGTTTTATAGATGCAAAAATAGATCAGGCAACACTGTACCTGAGTTTAGTTGCTAAGCCACCTGCCATTTGAATCGGTCCACGTGAAGTCAGAAGGACCAATTAAAATATGGATGGAAGGCCAGCTTGCCAGATCACTGCTCTGCTTTGCATCACAAACAGAAACAGAAGTGAGGATGATGCTGATCAATCTGCTGAAACTTGAAAACAGGTTTCCGTTTTGTAAATGATCTAAACATACTGGAAATGGCAGATGGTAACAGGCAACGTAAAATCTATCCCTTCTCCAAGTCAAACTTCAGTAAGTTAGGATGCAGTGCACATTTCGCCTCACTGTTGCTCCTCATATCACCTTTTAACACATGCAGTCGCCTACGAGTTTTTGTTTGGTCTTGTTTTTTCACCACTTCAGTCAGTGTACATGTGAAAACTATACGAGCCTGGAATATCTTTAAGAAGTGTCTGACATCATCATCTCTGCAGTGAATCGTATCTGCTCCCCCACACTTTCATTTTTTGATCATCACAAAACATCCAACACCCTCTGTCAGTCTTGGTTTACATTTCCTGGAGCTCAGATTTTTGGCAACATGAATATCCTCTCAAGGCACCGTCAGTTAATTGTAATGAAACAGAAGCGTCTTTTTTTTTTTTTTTTTTTTACAGTCAGTTTGGATAACGTGCAGTGAAACTCATACTGCAGTGTGTCAGATGCACAGAGGTAGAAGGACCTTTTGCAATATATGGGCTTTTATTAGTCAGTGGCAGAATAAAAACCCTGGCGGACTGACAGAGATCTCACACACACACAAGTGTGTAAGTGGCAAAGAGGCCTGTTAGTGAAGTGAAAGTGGTGAAAAACCATCTAGAGTCATCACTATGGTAATTTAGTGGGTCTGTAAGAGTCACTGAGTACCATCTGGACTGAACTCTTTTACGTGTGTGTGCGTGTGTGTGTGCGTGTGTGTCAAGTCAATATATAGAATTTATTTGGCTGTCCTACTGAGATTTTGCTCTGGCCAAAATGTTTTTAACCTTTTTATTTTTCAGTTTGTGCATTGGATTATTTCTGGTGAAAAGTGGAGGTTGAAGAGTCTAATGTGTTTATATACCGACTAGAAAAATTGGATTGTTGCTTGTAGCTCTGTTCTAGTGCCAAGCGTGTCAATATGTCAAAGCTTCACATCATTATATGATCATCCAAATAAATGATCAATCTGTTGAAAACACCATATGTTTCACCTCTGTTCCTATAGTTTGCATAGAGTAAAAACATGTATTCCTTCATTGCGACACAGGCAATGATGCTTCAAGATGGCAACAAAGTTATAACATCCATAACATTGGTGAATGATAAATAACCTAAACGCATGTGACTTTGGGAGATTAAAGACAGGAATGAATGAGTAACAGAGTGTTTGCATGCGTACTGAGCAGTCCTTTAAAAGGATGCGCAGGGCGCTGCTTTGATGGGGCGCTCGGTATTCCTGTCACGCCCAAGGCCCTATCCATTACAGCTCATTACCCGGGGAGAGAATGAAAGAGAGGAGACCCTTGGCCATGCTCGCCTGAGCTCATAGAAGGCCCAGCAGGGTTAAAACATCAACCGAGCTACCAAATCCTACCAGCTGGGCAGCTGTCAACACCACTCCGGAGATGATTCTGCATCAAATCATGCAGATAGTAAAGCGATCAGAGAAACAATGTACATCGCAGCTCCCTAGAATACATTGAACCTAAGGCTGGAATAATTTGGTACAACGTGAATCTCACACATTCTGTCCATTTACTATAGGGAAGAGGGATGCATACTTAAATAACAAGCCAAAGGTTTTCGAACAGGGCTGAGCTGAGTAGTGGAACCAAGACCATATGAAATCTAATTGCACATTAGCATATTATAATGGAACCTTGAATTGCAAAGCTTTCTTGAATGTGTTTGAGGGACTGTGCTTACAGCTGTTAGCTGAACCTGAGAAGAAGGATATTTTGGAGGGCACAATCTGTGTATCACTTCATATGTTCAGTTTACATTACTTATTACAGTACATAATCACATGAATGAGCTGCCAGCCAATGACCTCCTGGCCTCTCAGCTATGCTAGGTGCCCACTGAATTCAATCTTTTAGAAAGAATGAGTAAACAGAGTTTATTTTCTGGAACTTGAATAAATAAATAAAAAAGTCATTTACACAGACATTTTCATCTGAAAATATTTAACATCAAAAATTAAGATTCCATTCTTTCATGTTTTGACCTCACAGACGTTACACAGTAAGTAAGTGCTGATGTTCTTTGTGAGAGCGTCTAAACTGCCAACACAAGCAGTACCCAAAACCTGGATAAGCCTCACTTGGAAGTTAATCTTAGTCAATGTACTTTGGAGACTGTGTACCACAAGGTCTAACCTTGGACACCAGTTTACAAAAGTTGTTCTTGTCTGAATTTGGCAGCACACACACACACACACACACACACACACACACACACACACACACACACACACACACACACACACACACACACACACACACACACACACACACACACAC
>JAVQJD010046033.1:0-12990 GCA_036023655.1 Nannoperca australis | reverse complement strand
TTTTTGAGGTTAACATTTGGGTGGGGTCAATTTTGGTTTAAAATAATTATATAACCCCCCCCCCCCCCCCCCCCCAAAAAAAAACAAAAAACAAAAAAACAAAACTGATTTGAGTATGTTACAGAAACAAGAACATTTTTATCAGAACCCTACAGTCTGCTGTCAGACGGGCCGGTGTTGTTACTTATTAGATTGGACCAGGACTTGAATCCAAACAATCTCAGATGAATAAACCAACACACTGAGTGCGTTGTCTCAATTAAAGTTGACACAGCAACAAAGCCTTCAAAGAACAGAATATGGCAACATGCTGTAGGGTTTTTCTGGGGAGCTATATGCCCGTCATAGACCAAAGCATATACCCACATTTTCTCAACCAAAGCAATTTATAAAAAGTCAGTCAGCTAAGTTTCATTCTGACTTCAATATGAAACCAGAATCAAATGGTTTAGAGAACAGAGCTGGAAGAGGTGGGTTCATACTGAGGCCAAAGAAGATTCGGACAGAAAGGTATAGAAGATGGTTAATTGCTTTGAAATTCTAAACAACTTCTAGGGAATTGGCTAAATCAAAAATTACATTTGATTATTTTCAACATCAACAAAATGCTTAAAAAAATCAACCAGGGTTTACTTATCTTTTCCAAAAAAACAACAACATCCAAATTCAAATATTCTAAACCAAGAATGCACTTCGAATTTCAAGATTGTGGCAACTAATGATTTTCATTTATCTGTCCATTTTTTCACCTCACAATCTCCCCAAAATCCATGTTGATGTCTTGAGATTATTTGTTTTGTCTGACCAACAGTCCAAAGATATAGAATTTACAATGAAATAAAACAAAGAAAAGTAGTGTTTCTTCACATTTGAGAAGCTCAGACTAGAAAATTCTTGGCATTATTGCTTGACAAATCATTGTTTCAGCACTAATCAGGATTGTACGCAAGTATTGTTTAAAAGACACTTAAAAAAAGAATGATAAATCCTGTCCCCTTATATCTCTGTCGTTTCTCTCTGTGTTAATGTTGCATCTATAAAACACCTGCTCTATTTTCTTTGGTGGGGAAAAAATGTGCAAAACAAGCACTGTAGTGTTAAATATAAACTTTAGTGAAAGTCAAACGGGTTAAAGCTGGAAAGCTCAGAGTCAGCATTCAGTTGACAATAAGGAGGTGGGCAGCGATCGGCACACACTAGCAGACACATTGAGAGAGCTGTCACCTCTTCACCCCCCCCTCCTTTAAGCACAGCGCGCCACCTCTCGCTGACCCCTGTGGCCAGAGTTCAAGCTGCTCAGCTGCAGGAGCTCCAGCCGGCAACAATTCCACTCCACTCCACTCCGACTACCCTACTCTCCTCTACTCCCACTCAGTCAGTGACCCCAGAGACAGGAGTGAAGCAAAGTCAGTCAACACAATAAAATTCAAAAATTTACCTTAAAAAACAGCAAAAAGTACAATATAAGAGTCTCAAAAACTCTTCCTGAGGCTTGGTCACAGTACCTGGCAGACTTCATAGAGTAGTTTATATTGCTCCTCAGGCTTCTGCAGGGTACAGAGGCTACATCCCATTGTGGAGGAGATCACACCATCCAGGCTCTCCCTGCAGCCACTCAGACAGGAAGAGAGTGGAAGCAGATATCTTCTTCTCCTCTCTGAACGGACTCCCTCTGAGTCTTTTTTCCACAGCCACACAACGACTTTGGCTGACAGGATTGACTTCCCCACAGCTTGTGGCTGTATCTCTCCGCTCAGCCTCGTCTCTCTCTCACACACTCCCCCCTCGCCTCACATGCTCCCTCCCTCTCAGGCGTCCTCTCTCAGACTTCTGCTGAGCTTACGGAGGTCGGTGCCTGAGCTCAGCTATATACACCCCCTCATGTTTATTAAGCAGCCACTCAATGATTATTCACGAGGGGGGGCTAACTCATGAATGGAGGTTCACCACAGAGGCTGACACCATGCGAGAAGAAGTCTTCTTAATTAATAAGCATCATTAGATTAGATGAGTGACAGAAAGGCTGTTCATTTCATTTCAAGACTAATATGTTTCTCTCGAGGGGTTCCACACCAGCTTGTTTGTTAACAGTTCCAGACCTTTCATTTGAAATCCAGTGTGACAAGAAGACATTTATCTGTGACAACGGATTAAGCACTAAATATTTGTGACTTATGTGTCCAACGCTATGCTCTGCAGCTTTGTTACAACATACCCTTTCCATGGCCCAGTTAAATTAGCACTTGGTGACCTTTGCTATACTAATCCAGCACACAGAGACACTGAGCATTCTTTCCTCATGTAGTTCTCTCCAAATACACAGGCACAAAGACGGGGAAAACAAATAAACCAGATAAATATTTATGCTGGCTTTCTCCAGTGCAGTTGGACAAACTTTACCCAGTGGAGCATCTTATGAGCAATGTCACACAGTATAGTTCCTTTCTGCGTGTTAGCTGCCCTTTGTGCAAACAATGGGTATTGCTGTGTACACCAGACCTGGCATCTGCCTGGCTGTTTGCTCTTGTGCCACATGGCCAACCAAAGATAATTGTCCATTAGGGACAAGAAGGGCAACATATGATGTTGCTGTTTACAATCAGAGGTCAGAGAACTTTTAAATTCTGCAGGCAGAAGATGTGAAACGGCGTCAGTGCCCCTGCAGCCAAGGCAGTATTTGATCCCATGAAGTCTTTGTTCACCTCTTCACAATTCGATCTCGCTCTTGTTAAATTCAAAGGATTGTTTCAATTAGGTCCAGGGTGTTAAGCCACAAACCTGGATAGATTTCATGGGAGAAGGGGGATGGTCCTGTGGGAGAAACCCTGACTGTTGGTGGCATTTCCTCCTGCCAGATGTGTCCACTGATCCCTATCTATCAGCACTTCCACAGCTCCTCCCCTTCTCCAAGACTGCCACATTATTAGCGAGGCTCGAAGGTTTCCAGTCAAATGTCAAACAAATTTTATGTACATTTTTCCAAATGCCACAAGAACAAAATGTGAAGCCTAAAAGTGGACTAAAGCTACATCAGAAAAAATGAGCAAAATGAAAGCTGTTCTATGATGTCAACTAATGTTGGCTGTATTTCAAACAAATAATCTCTCACACACTCGTTACTGCACAAACTGATGACCCTATAGATTGCAACTCATATTGTACATTAGTGTGACAATATGTACAATATTTCTTTAATAATTTCATTTTTATTTTAACTGAATTTGCCCTTTACCAAATTTAAAATTTACATAAATATACCTGGATGGGAATTCTGCTGGTGAGATTTCACTTTTCTATTTAATCTCTGTGTTTGTATTCTGTCCAAGAGCTATTAACCAAAGGCTGTCTTTGAATAAATTCTCATCTTTTTCCCACATTCCATAACCACACAGAATATTGGACAATCTAAAAACAGAGATCTTAAAATGAAGATCCTTAAGGCAGAATAAGTGCCGGTGACAAAAAGTTGCCCCGGGCAAACAGTGAAGGTATCTGTGTGAACTTAACAATCATTCATAATTACTGCGGGCTTTGCTTGTCTGGGTGCTAGGCTGAAACTTTCATCCAGAGTAGCATGAAAACTAATTCTACGCTCAAATTAGCTGTACTGTTGTGCCTGGGGCTGGGATCAGTAGAGAGTTTAAGCTTATGCCCGGCTAATCTTTCTTTCCCACTGAAATTAGCCTATTCACAAAGTCAAAACGGAGACAGCGCTCTGATATGAATGACGGCACTAAAGGTTATGGCAGCTGTTGTAGAAAAAAAACATACGGAGCAGAAAAGTCAACTGAGAACCACAACCACAAACAACGTGTCTGCACACTGTCCGTCGCTGTGTTCAGGGATTTCATTTCGTCGTTGCTAATTACATTTCTTGCCCTCTCCGGTGACAAAACCTGTTTCCTCCATCCCTGTGGTGTGGTTTGATCTGTGGGCTCAGCAGCGAGACACACGCACTTTTATTCATTGCTGGTCTAGACTGTGACACGTGCATCAGAGGTTCATATCTCAGCGGGAGCAAGACCAAACAATAATAATGTCATGCAGTTCATTATAATAAACATGAACCTTTTAAAAAAATATATATAGAGACAAGAAGGCTAGAGGTTACCACATCCCCTCACAAATAGCAATGTGGTTTCTGGGTCCTGTGCATTTGATCTATGCTTGGTTGGATCATTCATATTCATAGATGCTGCCTGGTGTTGTTTTTGTGTCCCACTGGGCCTAGTTTAAAAGTCATGGCTTTAACTAGAGTCACAGCGGAATCAGGTGCTTATCGCTGCAGCGTAGGCCATCACTGTATGGTGTTTAACTCTCTAACATCATCTTCCCTCCTTCTGAGCTCTTTATGTTCTTCTCATAAAATGAACAATTTCACCTGAAGAATATAGCTTCTACAAACAAAGATAACAGCTACTACTTGGGTGCAAGTTATAACTATTTTCTTTATTTAACGGCGTAATTGATTCATTGTTTACTCAAATTTTTTTGAAAATGTCACAATTTCCCAGAACACGAGTTAACAACTTCAAATTGCTTGAGACTGAAGAATAATTGCATATTCCATGACCCTCATTGTCTTCAGTCCACATGATGGCATCACTGCAGATCCACTGAAATAAACGTGACCTCAACATTTCAAGTCCCAAGCCATTTATCTCTCTCTCTCAGAATGAAGGAAAGATTTTTTAAAAAGGTGACAACGTGGCAACATGTGAAGAAACAGGACACCGATGGCTGACAGTGATAACACAATGAAAAAGCATGCTGTCCAGGCCGTCTCACACGACCCTAATGCACTGTCCAGACAGCAGGATGTGGGGAAGAGGGAGGGAGGAGGGGCGGAAGATGAGGAACGATAGAGTGACGGGGAAACTAAATTGGCTACATATTGCAAATCCATGAAGAGAATGTCGTAGTGTGGCATGTCTGTTGTATAGAATGTCATTGTTCTGTGTATCAGCGGAGGCTGGATTAACGTCACTTCACACCACAGAAGAAAAGAATCAGGACTTTCCACTGCCCTCAACTGTTGGAGGACAAACCACAAATGTTGAAAAACATTAACAGGAGGATATTACATTTTCCAACATGACTTGATAGACAGACTCTGGACAATAAGTCTAAAATGGGCTGCTACTTAAAGCAAAGGGTACCACTATCTAGTAAGCTGCAATAAAGATTTTATAAGTTGTAACTAATAGAATAATAGAATATTTTTTTAATGAGCGGAGTCACATTAAATCAATTGGTGCCAAATTTCAGTAACTGAGAGCGCATCTGGGTGAGAGACTATTAGGAGAAAGAAAGAGAGCAGTCAAATGTGGCAATGCAGTAATGCAGCCTTCTTTTCCCGAATTTGGAAGGTCCAAAGGTTGTATCCTTTGTAGCCCAACCTTTCCCAAGATTCATTGTGTGCAAGAGAATATGACGCCCCCAAATGTAGCGCCAACAGTGGTCGAGCAGGATTACACTATTTATTTATTGGGTTTCAACTCACTTGAATAACTAACGATAGAAATGTAAAAAAGCAAGGGGCCTTAAAACTGCAGCTGTCAAGGTTGCTTTGCGCAAGAGCGGCCCTTCGTGACGCAAATAGGGAATCCTCAGGTAGACCAGTCAGTCTTATTTAACAAAGATCAGTTCAGTCTTTGTAGACCTGTCCTCAGAACAGTGCAGCTTGTTCAAACTCACAGTGAGTCAGGGCAATGGCAAGCCGAAAGTAGTTGCAAGTGTGGTTACACTTTTCAAATGCAGACAATACTTGCTGCAATAATTGTAATACGAAATGCAACGCTGAAAAGAGAAAATGTACTGATTAGTGGGCACCTCCAACAATTTTACACATGAAGATCAGTTTAGTCATTATGAAGAGTCCTACTCAGTCGAGGAAAACAGTTGTATAACATCTTCTATGTTACAAACTGAAGGTAAAGAGTGAAAAGCATGTGGACATTTATCAGGCACACAAAAGATGCTATTGTGGTCAACAGGTTTGGTCGTCCATTGACAGGGATTAGAAGGTGATTTGAAGGTGAAGACTGATTTGATTTTGGCCATAGCTTAGTCCACCTTTGGTTTGGTTTGAGTCCTCATATCAGCCCTTTAATCTATAGAGGATGTGAGAGGAGAAAGGAACTACTGCCACCGTGTTAATGGAGATACCAAATGAACCAACAGAAGTGGCACGATGGAGTGAGAGCTAACACAAGGGATGTTAAAAGAAGGTGTGAAAGAAGACAGACACACACGACAGAGAGGGACACATAACCCACAGAGGAGGGAATGGGGCAGAAACACAAACTAAACGTGTGGAGGAGTTTAATGAGTCTCCAGTTCCTCTCGACTGTACCGCTGGGGCCTTAGCGTGTGAGGATTAGTGTGTATGTGATGTGGGTGCGAGTGTGTGTGTGTGTATGTGTGTATCCACCTCTCAAACACTGGGCTGTGCATAATTTATCAGACAGCTGTCAGCTTTGTACTCCTATTTACTCTGCAAGCCAGATTCTGTGCCAACAGGGAGCCCAGCCAGCAGGAATGACAGCCACCAAAACAGTTTAATTAGAGACTCAAACAACTAATAATGCCATTACTATCATTTCAGTGTAATTACTTAAGAGTGAGTGGATTGTAACAAGACTGATATGTTTAAATACTATGATAATGCTCATCATCCCAAAGTATGACATTGGATATTTTTGGGGATTAAAATATATATATTTTTTGTTAACAGGATGTAACTCTGTAAACCTGTTTTCTTTTTTCCCCTGAGGCTGTGTCCCAGCCTGCCAGTAAAATGCACATCACTTTGCTATGGGCTGAATAAAATCACCTTCATTGTTTGGGATTTGAAAAAAAACAAACTGCTTCAGGCATTTGTTGTGGTGCGGCCACTAAGGTGGCTTAAACAAACATTAAGACACAAAAGCAATTATCAGTTTTTGTGTGTGTTCACCCTGCCAAAACATTACCCACTTTTTGAAAAAAAAATTCTGTCAGACTCTTCCAAGTAAAAACATCACTCACAAAGACAACTTTGTGACTTTCTAAATCAGCCAGTATTGGTGCCAAGTGGATGCAGGCATGGACAGGATGAGTTTAAGTGTAAATTAATTGGTCCGTGCAGACAGACTAGCTCTAGCTATGATTCTCTTGGCCTGTTCCCGGTCGACCATCCTACAACACCCCACCACCTATGAGAGACCTTCATTTAGCTTCAGAATAAGGCTAGCAAAATGACATCTAACCTTTGCCACTATAAAAACGTATCCACTACCGTGTGATGGTGAGGTATAATAAAATGCTATTTACAACTAATTATCCAAATGCCACAACATTCTTGCAGAAGGTAACTCATGGCGCTTGTCAACACAGTTATTAAGCAGGATATTAAAAGGAGTTCATATTTCATCCCTTCTCCTGTACTGCGAGCTCAATGATGTGACTCCACTCTGAGGCTCCCTGTAGGGCTCTGCCAACTCTGGAGTCCACACAGAGTTCCTGTCACCAGCTAATTCCCCAAGCCTTCATCACTTCTGGCTGCTCCAGCATGTTGGCAGCCAAAGTTACCAATGAAAGCCTCTAGCTACACAGTACACATACACATACAGTAGGCAGAGGTGGGAGCTTACAAAGTTAAATGAGGACTGAGACTGCATAGAGGTAATCAGATAAGTTGGACAAAGGGTGTCTCAGATTTTCAATTTTTTAATGATCATTTTACATCTTTAAAGCTGTATTTGTCATTTGAGAGTTGAACCCACTTACGAGTGGAGTGTTGGCAGTTCGATCCCTGGCTCCTCCTGTACATATGTTGAAGTGTTTTTGAGCAAGATACTGAACCCCAATTGCTCCCAATGGCTGGATGAGAGTGTGTGTGTGTGTGTCTGTCTGTCTGAACGGGTGAATGAGAGGCAAACTGTAAAGTGATTTGGATAAAAGCTTTTTAAATGCAGTCCCTTTACCTTACCAGGAACTTAACTTAAGGTAGGCGATGTGTTCACATTTCCCACAGTTGGCCAAAAGGTTCAGTAGAGAACAAAAAAGTAATTGTTGTGGTATGTATACTTCAGAATGGCAATACTCGAAGGCGGGGCAAAAAAACGGCCACAATAGCCACCTCCTGGCTGCTTTACACTCCCACCCTGACCTCTCCTTTGCATCTTTGTAGTCACAATGTAATTAATCTTAATGGGAATGAGTGACTGTATTTTCATACAGTCTCTCCTCAAAGGTCAAGATGCTACACTTGGGTATTCACACAGGTAATGGAAGTACCACAGATGGGAAAAGAAATATAAAAGGCCTAGAGAGAAGTTCAAAGCCTGCTTACTTTTTAACCTCAGCACATCCTTAGTTTGAAGCATACATGCTAATGTTTCACCCCAAAGGACTTTCCATGTATTTTACAAACCAGGGCAATTTGGAAATACAAATTGGATGGTGGGTTAAAACAACAAAGAGCATTAAATCACTTGTTTTGTGGTTTGCCCTGCTATGATCTTGTTTCATTTATTTTCATTTATTTCCCTGTACTAATTCGCCATGTGTTATATCCCCAATTCTTTCAGATTCTGCAATATCCTTTGGTACGGTACACATTTAGTGCTTACAGCTGATTTCAGTTCCCTCTGAATGATATCTTCTCCCCACGTGCTTGCAACACTTTTGCTTCACCTATTGCCAGTGACAGCACTACTACACTAAAGGGACCTGCAACTTATTATCACCTCCGGAGCAGGGCTGACATTTAGAGGTTCTCCCTAAAGCTAGGAAATAACTGGAAATGGAAAAAATAGCAGACCTCTGGACAATATCTACACGTTACGGTAAACTTGGTTTAGTTCCTCTAGTGGAAAGGGGGAATATGTCAACCTGTTTGAGTGAAAGGTTCTGAAGAGTGAGTTATAGCCTAAGGTCCATGTTCAGCCCTCAATCTCATTACATTACAGTGCTCGTTCAAATGAAAAGCTCTGAGTGAGAGCTGAGGTCATTGACAGGTAAGTGACTAACATGTTGGTTGACATCACTCAATATCATGTCTCAAATACCCAGACGGATCGCAGAGTTTAACTACCCACAGTGGGCTGTGATAAATGGGCCAACCGCCCTGGAGGGGGAAATACTATCTTTACACACATTCACGTATTTTGCACTCCACCAGAATTTGATGAAATTGCTGGTAATGCTAAATGGATGTCTTGACCAGTCAGTAAATCTTTTTGTTACGTGACCCCCGGGCCATTAGTCAGGCCAAGGCAGTGACCTCAGAGGCCTCATGGGTTTCACAACTCCCTGATGTTTTTGCTGAGCCAGTCAGCAATGTCAAAGCGAGATGTCCACCCCTCTTCAGGCTCCGGTGGCTGCTAGATGACACTTCTAAACATCACTTTGACTGATAGTTACAACTTAATATCTGGCCAAATAAACCTCTACATACAGAGGTAAAACACAGGCAAGACGTAGGAGCTTTTAGTTCTCTTGTTCCCTTGTGGAAAAAAAATGGTTCAGACTGTTGGGTTTCTGGACTTTCATATTTAATAATAATTATTATTATTAGGCACTGAGGTAAACCCAAACATTGGAAGCCTCCAACATTAATGTAATAGCTGGTGACATTGTGGTTTGGATGAAAACTGTCTCTTTCACTATTCCAGGACTTTTAAGAGGTGTGAAATGACAAGTTTTACACTGGATATCATCATTAACCAAGGAATCCCAAAGGATACCTGAGACAATCTGGTTTGATGATGAAGGGCTGACCTTCTGGATAAGACAAACCGCAACATTCATTTTCTCTGTCACTGGTACTTTGAAAGTTAGAATGTCTTTGAGCAACACATTTAGCACCGATATGGTGAATTCAGCTTATCTGTCCCCTATCCTTTATCCAATCCATATAGCCCAAAGGGTTGGGGTTTAAAATATTTTATATTGCAAGATTGCATTGTTTTGACTGAAAAAATAAAATCAGGTTGAAAAGCTCAAGCTGCAACTTGTTTAAAATGTAGAAAATCTGTCAAATTTACAAAACTACATTTGGGGAAGGAAATGTTTTCAGATTATAAGATGTAAGAAAATGTAAAAGGTAGAGAAATGTTATAATTGTTGTTGGGTGAATGTCATTGTCACTATTACTGTTTTAACAACACATTTGTAACGAGTGAATATGTATAATCCCTATAGAAGCAAATAACAGCTTGGATGTTGCAGAATTTTACACTACGGATTATGCAAACAGTCACGGGTAAACTGTAATGAATTAGATTTCGCCAATAAACTCAATTCCATTGCTTCCTATGACACATCTGCTCATGACAATATAAACCAGGTTTGCCCAAAGTAAATTTAATTATCAACTCCCAGGAAATCCAAGTGTGTGCAATATCCCCATTTTCTACCACTGAACCAATGATTACCCAAAACATCGGGGCTTTTAACAGAGGATATGCTAGTCTCATTAGAATTTTCAAAATAATTAATTTGTGACATATGTCAATAAATGTACTGAAATGATGTGCAAAGTGGCTTTTAGAGTGCAACTGGAAGCATTTAATGTGCCAATGTGTTATTCAGCAAGTGTCTTAATGCTATGCAAAGCATACACAGAGTTCGGAATTAAAATGGAAAAATGAATGTCAACTGCAAAAAGATGTTCATGCTGTTATTTCTCTGTTTACTTTCCAAATAAACAAGGGTACTAGAGGCTTTACCAAACAACTCAGTGGATCATAATGAAGCTCTTTTTTTTTTTTAGCATGTGCGTGTTTCAAATCGAAAGACATTAAATTCTACAATAATGGTGACACACTTTGCTGCCAGGACAACAAGAAAATACCAATGTCAATATGAGGCGCTGGTTGAAAACATTTCATTTCTGATTCAGCGAGTGGGCTCAGTGTTCCGGTGCTCCCAATTGTCTTTCCATGCTCTGAGCATCATTAACCCAAATATAATTTCTTGAGCACTGTTTCCACCAACACATCTTCAGAAGGAGTATGTTTGATTGAAAATAACAAGAACTGCAAATTCAGGCTCCACCACAAACTTCTACCCCTTTACACCGCATTCTTTTCTAAATGGGATGGGAGAAAAATAGAAGCATGCTTTTAAGGAACCCAAGCCTGTAATTTCCATCTCATTCCAACTTCATTTGCACTGAAGTACCTTGGAAATGCTGCCTTTACAGAACACAATGCTGTGGTGATGCTAAGAGGATCTAGTCCATTAAGAGAGACAGGGAGAGAGAACCATCTTCACTCTCAAGAAGAGCAGAGGAGCAAGGGGAAAGAGAAACAGACAGAGGGGAATGGAGGATGGAGGGAGCAGGGACTGGGGCTGTAAATGCAGAGAAAAGGAGGGAGAGAAGGCATAGGTAGAGAAAAGGCTGTAGTTTAATGAGGAGACAGTGATTTTAGGAGCGAGCAGGGGGGATGGTTGATCTTTGACCTCTCAGATCCCTTGGTGCGTGTGACAGGCCTGAGTTCAGACGGAGGATTAAGGTAATCAAGGGTAGCAATGAGAACAGAGCACACATTCACGAGCCCGGACACTCCCCAAAAGCAACAATTACGGACCTTGCCCCCCCTCTCCTGAGTGTGTGCGTTTGTATCTACACATCATGTTTGCCAGCGGTGGTTTTTCCTTCATGACAGAAGGGGGCCACTGCAGACAGATATAGATGTGTGAAACAGTGCCCACGGGTGCCCACGGATACCCCCCCCCCCTCCATTAATGGGATACCTAGCCTTTGTCCCACTTTATGAGGACGCGTTTCTTATAGTTGGTAAAGATGACACTTCAATCCATCAGGAATGAGTTACTAGAAAGTCGATATTTGAGGTACAAGAATCATCCGGTTGCCTGTAGTGATGCTGCGTTGTAGTGTTGAAACAAAAAGTCGAATGAGCAACAGAAATTCGATTCAAAACGATTCCTCCTTTTGGTCATTTCATGATCAAAAGTGGCAAACATTTGCTGTTTCCAGCTTCTGAAATATGAGGACTTGCTGCTTTTTTAGTTGCATCGCAAATGTAATATTTTACAATTGGTCGGACAAAACTAGCAATTTGAAGAAGTCAACATGCAGTTTGTGGACATTCAATGGGTGTTTTTCCACAATTTTCTGAAATTTTAAAGACAAAGAATTCACAGATCAGTTGGCAATGAAAATAACTGTTAAGCCCTACTATGCTGATAAAGCCATTATGGCAGCAGCTATTGATTGTTGCCGTTATTGATTAATCTGCAGAAGATTTTTTGATTAGTATAATAATGATTTGGTTTATAAAATGCCCAGAAGCCAAAGATGTTAATAAGAAATGCATCCAGCATTTTTGCTCGTCCTTGGGAATGACTTAAATGGATTAATTGATTATCAAAACAGTTGCCAATTTGTTTTCTGTTGATTGACTAATCATTGCCACTCTAAAATGAACGATGATGGTAGGGTAGACTTATGTAAAGCCACACCACTGTCATTACAGAAGTGTAAAATTTAGTTTTTACGATTACTAATAGTTTCAAAGCTACAAATGTTATTTAGTTTGTCCTGAAAAGGTACACTAATGGTCTCCATTACGCCTGGCCAATCACAAGCTTGCACCATGAGGTTAGTTGAAGAAGATGCGGAGAAACAGCTCAGTTCCTGTAGAAAATGTTTTCAAAATGTGTGCGATAAGCTACGTGGACAAGAATGAACCCACCCAGTGTAAAAAAATCCTGCAAACATTGTTTTGGCACTAAAAATGGGAGAAGTATCTGTAGTTTGGTTTAGTTTTGATAAGGAATTTGCAAGTAAGGATTACAATATAAAGAAAAAAGGTATCCCATAAAATCCAACATAAATACAATACAATACAAAACAATATTACAAAACGAGAGCAACTGGACTATTACACCATACAGCAGTAAGATGAGGGATAACGCTTTGTGTGCGTGGAAGTTGGTCTCGACCGGCTCCATGTGATTGAGTGCCCTGAGATAACT
>JAVQJD010046026.1:0-19046 GCA_036023655.1 Nannoperca australis | reverse complement strand
TGATATTCGAATGAGTTAACGTTGATATCTAGAGGTGTGGATGTCTATTTTATGTGTGGTGATAGAAGCAGACCTGTCCCACCACCTCACCCAGATGAGCGGGGTGAGTGAGAGTGGTTGACGGAGAGAGCAGCTGGTGTGGTGGTGGTGGTGCTATAGATTGCCTGTAAAACAGGCGTGTGCATTTTCCAGTTTTTTTTCTGCTTTCTGGCAGACCTTTACTAGCTTTTGATACAGTCATAAAAAATATAATTCTTAATGTGATGGACAGTAAAGCATCCAGATAAAGAAAACAGATGAGGGAAAATAAGGGGAGAGAAACTTATGATGACATATATAGTGTGCCTTTTCATGGAAGATATATTTTAGTAGATTATAGATTTATTTTACATAATGGTTTTGAATTCTCCCACTTGGCTAGAGATGTTTGCAGGATTGTAAACATGGTAGGAGGAAGAGAAACCACAGGGTCTGTTGTAGTTGTTGTAAAAGGTTCTGCTTTTTAACTTTAATCTGCATGTGTCTGCACTGAAACACCCTTCCCAGCCCATTTCTAATCTTAGTGAAGAACTGGGGCTTTGCCCTTGATTGTGCAATTCTTTATGGAGGTGTGTGTATGTGTGCATGGGTGTGGGACAAACTAGAAAAATGGAGGAGACTGGGGAGGTAACAGAGGGATACTGAAACCAAAAGGTGTGTGATAAAACTTGAAAGTCAGAGGAAAAGATAATACAGTAAATCTAGGTCTTTAGCAAAAAGCACACAAGGAAAGGCAAATTAGTTCCTGCACCCTGTAACCCTAAGTAATCTCCAAAGGCAGTCACAGACAACATTAGCCCAACTGTTTCCTATCTGCCAACTGGGGATATGGCCAACGCATCCTTTATGGAGTGCTTTGACAGATTTAGCAGATTTGTTTTGTTAGTTACAAAAAACTAACTACCCTTTAGATTGATTCATAAGCACATTTTCTGATCTGATGCCTGTATTGGCAGAAGTGGTAAAGGTGAAAACCAGGCAGGAAGAGAAGAACAAGGCAAACATATCCAGGGTAAGGCTGGGGAGCAGATGTCCAGTTGGCAGGCAGGGGGTGAAGCAGGCAGATCACAGGCAGGCAATAACAGAAGGCTGGACAGCTAAGACAGAAGCACAAGAGACAATCTGGCAAGGAATGAACGGAAATGGGCCGGTATATACTACAAGGCTGATGGGAAAAGTAGAAACAGGTGTGTAGGTAGGCGGGGGAGGTCAGGTGATGGGGAATGGCGGGAAAAGGGGTTATTGCAGTACAGGACAGAGCAAATCGGAAATGACAGGACAGTTAGTGCATGACAGGGAAACAAAGCAGGAAAGAGTGTGAGAACTAGGAGTTGGCTGACACTGTGACAGGTAATTTGTCTGTGCCTTCCAAAACTGTTACAAATCACTATTGAATTTTCTGATCCGACACCTCTGTGGTTTAATTTGAATTTTCTGATCCAACACCTCTATGGTTTAACTTTTGTTACTTTTAGGCCCAAAATGACTCGGTTAGTGAAAGGTTGTGGACTTTGTGGCTCTATAACAACGTAACACTTTTCCCACCTTTTCTTGCAACTCCTAATTTCAACGAGATAAAGCAATGTTTGAAAAAGCTTAAGAATCCTCATTTCATGTAAAGTGTATTGCTGACTTTACTGATGGGCACACCATAGTGTCACTGTCATGCAATTATATACAGTGTCTTACATTATTGTACATTATTATATCTACTGTAGAATTTCTCATTGACTTGAGCAAAGTCGTGATCTGAAACGTCCCTGCAGTGATGGATTTAATGATGCTGAAGGCTTAATTTCTCCATGCCTGCAATCTCCTGAACACTGCTCATTTGAGTCAATCTAGTCAATTGCTTTTTTATGTCAGAACTCCTGGGGGACCTTCTTATGACAACCATTATCCTCAACCAAGATTCTTTGGTTCATTTTCTTTCTCTCCTTTTGACCGGAACAATAGGCATTTTTTAAAACCTGTGAAAAATGTTAGCCATGTAAACAACAGCTCATAACAGTAGCCTTAAAAAATGTAACAAAACACAAACAAGTGGAAATTACCATCATATATTTTTAGATAAACAGTGATATCAGACATTTCATGGTCATTAATATGGTGTAGATCTTGCCAAAGTATAGATTGTTTGAAGATACTTGCTGGAAACAAACCATTTTTAATATCAAAGGAAATTAACTTAAAAAATATTTTTTTAATGTTGGTCTGGAAAAGCAAAGGCAAGCAGACGAAAAAAAAGGGGCAATGTCACATATTTTGCTTTCAATCCAGTAGCAAGTAACACCAGGGCAGTTATTGCTGATACTTTCATGAAATGACCGTAGAATGTTCTGTACAATAACGACATGAAAGAAGTTTGACTAGGAATGTAGGTAATTTGTTTTGATCACTGGGGCATCTTTCTCATTCTGTCTCACGATTAACTCGAGACTGTATGTTTAAACAAATGTGTTGTGCCGTGGTGGACAGCCTTCCTGCAAGCAACACAGTTGAAAACATTTTCATTAACAGGTGAGAAAAAATGACCAAATCATGCCACATTTTGATTCAGCAACTCTGGGGGGCTGACGAATAGGAATTATATCCAGGTGATAGCTTATCTCTCCCCTGACAGTAGGTGCAGATAATGCTGTGACACTTTTGCAATTAATCTGTAAATGAAAGAGGAATCCTTTTTTTTGTAAAACAAAAAAAAATAATGGGCAGGGAAACTATCAAAATTGACATACACAGTGTCACAGTGTTCCCCTGATGCTGTCCTGTTATGTTCAGTCACTTTGTTGTGCACTGGGTGTGGAGGCAGGTTACCGTGTTTTTAAAAGCTTGACTTTTGTCTAAAACTAAATCTTTTCAACATCCATTTGCAACAGGATAATTTCAGTGCACCAAAACCTATAAAAATGAAAATATCCACTTATTTTTATACTGAGTGACTAAAGAGTTCTAGTATGTATCATCATGTGTCCATGTAGGGAATGCAATCATGCAAAAGTATCTATGGAATTCTACATCATATTAAAGACCAAAGTATATTTTCAGATGTAATGGGTAAGAGAAGAGAGCACATTTTGACTGGTGACTGAAAGCTCTTTCCCAATTAAACGATCATTAAAAATGAATGAAATGTAATAGTCAGCCAAGACTTTCATGGCCATTAATTCTGACAATTGTTCAAGAGAGGGTAGCCAAACATTAAAGTTTTATTGTTAAGCTAGTTGGCTTAAGGCATTTCGCTAAATATTTTCTGTCTGTAGAATCACCACTCCATGTGGAGAAAACTGCTTCTCTTTCTGCAATGACACAGTTTTAGACTGCTTGCCATCTCTGCAGTCGACTCCAAGCTCTAGAAAAGGTGGTTTACCACAGGCATACATACTCACAATGTCTTTCTCACTTTTTGTCCTGTAAACAGAAAAGATTTTTCTTTTTTCCATATAGCAGTGTATATTAAAATAAGAAGTATAACTGCAAAAAGTTACAACATCTAATGTAAGGTGATGGTGCTAGTAGATACCTGTCCCTGCAGTTTGTATTTCAATTATGGTGTATTAAGGTGTATAATTGTCACTTGGGCACTGAAAGGATTAATTTAAATGAAATGTTTACATGCTGTGTTTTGCAAAGGTTGGCTGTATTAATTAAGTATTAATGCAACTAGTTAAATTAGTCTGGTGGGTTCATAAAGTATGTTTATGACATCAGTTCTTGTTCTAATAGTGGGGCTGTCCTAAATGTAGAGGTTGATCATTTGGGAGGTGTGGCAGAAACACATAGTTTAAGTGACACACGTAGGTTTGTGTTCTTTTGCTCTTTGATTGTTTCATTGTCATTCTGTGAAGACACTTTCAAGTTCCCCTGTTATCACACAGTAGTAGTCTTGGAAAAAGAATCCCTTGCAGAATCTGCTCAGACGTCTGCAAGGACCTCGCAGTAGAACTGCTGGTTCTTTGAGCTGACAGGAGAACGGTGGAGGTGGTTCAGGTACCTAATCAGGACCTCATAAGGTTTTCTGGGCATGTCTAACTAAAAGGAGACCCTGAGGAAGGCGTTAAAAATGCTAGAGGGATTATGACCCGAGAGTGCTTCAGGATCTTCCAGGAGGTGCACTTTGCTTGGTCTACTGAAATCCAGGCCAGGAGAAACTGCAATAAATGGATGAATGGAAACACATTGCAGGATGGAGAATCATCTCCTTTCTATAATTTGGCTCAATCCATTATCTAAAGAGAGAGATTTTTTTTAGAATCACAATTGGACATTTCATTTTAGTGCAATTACTACAGTTATGTAGCTTATATGTGCATTAGACTCACTCTGCAGAATGTACTGCACACTGACTTTGCTTATGTATTTACTCACTTACAACTTGCATGGAGAATTGTCCATGAAATTCGCCTCATTTCTTCAGCAGTTTCATTATACTTATCACAGACAGAGCACTGCAGACTGTTTGCGTGGTCACCTGGCAAACTGCATTGCCAGCAAGAGGTAAGCATGCCTCTATCACAACACATCAATGAAGTACCTTCACATAGCCCATATCAGTGGCTTGCTTGCGACTGAAAACCTGTCTGCAAAAACCAGATAACTAGAAACCCTCTGTAGAAATACCTATAGACCAAGTGCTCTTGGCTCCCGACCCAAACATACACTGCTGAGGGGCTGAGAATAGAAAATGCATGATAGAGGCAGAGCCACAGAATTAAAAAGACAAACCTTGAGAGATCGTTGACAGTGTTTAAACAAAACATTGAAACGTAATTGCCTTCTACGAAAATAAAGAAATATTACAGTACATAACCAGTTAACTGATTTTAAATAATAGTATGAATAATATTTTGATTGATTCAACAAAATAAGCAATAGCTTTACAAGGCAACATATATGTACAGCAGCGTTAAATCTAAATATCTAAATATGTGCTGGAAATCAGAAATGTACGTGTTTTTGTCCGCCCTTTGTAAGAGGAAGTCTATGATCAAGGCTCGCTGTGGGGGGAACTCCCCTGCTACAGAGAGATTAGTGGTGGCCAGCTCAGTGAGGACATGAATCAGACGATGTGACCACCTTCTGTTTGTTTGAGTGTGTGCAAAGGAGGCCCTACACTAATATAACAGTTTCAAAAACAGCCTGAACACAGCATGTCCAGGCTCCCCAAGAGAAACTTGCACTTCATCTGAGGCAAAGGTAAAGGTTATGCTCTGAATGTAAATTTTACACAAAAGCTTTTGAAACAAGCGTTTGTCTGTGGAGGGTATAATTATGTTTGTGTGTTTCTGAAAATGTATGGAACAGCAGAGGACCATTTTGTACTACCATAGCATACATCTTTGCATAAATAACAAACAGAAAACATCTGAAAAAGCTTGATCTTCTTGCTGGCTTCTGGCTAAACTGTATATAAACCATCAGTATCCTAGTTTAGATGTGGAGGACCAAGTTTCCTACCTGTGCTCTATCAATGGGAGGAGATAGATAAACTAACAATTATAGCCAATGCTAAATTAACATGTGAAGCACCAGAGAAATCACGTTTGATATATATATATATATATATATATACATATTTGGGGGTTTTTGACAGAAAAGTGTAAGAAGGAAATGTTTAGCAGCAAAATTAGAAATTCCAGATGACAGACTTTCTCACAAGCCCTTGAGCATTGAGTATCTCATTCAAATGCTAATAATAATAATATTATACAGTACTTGACAGAGTAGACAGAATAAGTCATTTATAAATTACCAAAATGTTTGTCATGGTAAAAACAATATGCACGTGGTTAACATTGTGAAATAGTTGCAGTTTGGTTAGGTTTCAGCATCAAAACTATTTGGTTAGGTTCAGGAAAAGATCATAGTTTATTAGCAGCGTAAGTTATGTGTAAGTTACGTAAGTTACAATAAGTCAAAATTGAGTTTTGGTTTCAAACAGAAAACAGTGGTCTAGTATCGTTTGACCAATCCATCCACCCCGACCTCCTAACAATAAACTTTTGTTCAAGCAGCTTGCACAGACAACCTACATGGTTGTATTTTTGAATGTATTTCAATATTCCAGATGAAGGAACAGGTAGTACTGTACATAAAACAGTATAAGTGCTGGCAGGAAAACAACAGCGAGAGAGATCGGCTGCTGGGAGCAAACAGACAATTTGTGCTTATGCATAAAGAGTTCAGTGGGTGACGAGAAAGAATCTGAGCGTGCAGGGACACATTTGTTAATGTGTCACATCAAAAGACAAAGCTTTTGAGTGTGAGCATGCAAAATGTTTGGGATCATGTTCAGTTATCCTTTGTGGTAATCATTTGAACTTTTAATACTATAACAACATGCCATGAACCATTATTTTCATTACGACAGCTACATCTTTATATACCTTTGGCTGTTTTTGTTCATTATGCATGCCTGTCAGTTCCAACATAATTTCAGACCCTGTCATTCCCTCTTAGCCCAGCAGTCCTAAGTCATCAGCTTACATGATCATCACCTCCCAGCACACCTGCCCTTCATTCCCCTTAATCAGCCACTCAGTATATATACCTGCCCACAAACTGTAGCCCTCTGCCAGATCATTATTATTGTGCCACATTAGCTGGAGTGTGCAGCTTTCATCTTGCAAACCTTTTCCCTTTTTGGATGATTTTGCTCTTGATGATTGCCTGGCTGTTACTGCTCTGACAAACACAATAAATGACATAAAAGAGCAACATCGTCAGTTTTATCAACGGTTTTTCCAGATTTGTGTCAAAATATTTTGTGCTCCTCTTTGTGCTCTCAAATGCCTGAGGGGGTTTGAAGATGGGGACTCTTTAATGTACTCACCTGAGAAAAACCATACTTTCTGTGAATCTCAGAGTGTACACAAATAATATAATGACACAATATAGTAATATGAAGGCTGCTGCCCTTCACCCTTGTTCATGGAGATAATATCTTGAAGTTGATCTATTCACATTTAAAAAGGAGATCAGTTTTGATCAAAATGATGGTAGACTTTTATATCTGAGCAAATTGCAATCAAAGAAGCAATGGTTAATCTGCTTTAGTTAAAATTAGGGGATTTCTCATTCTATCGTTTTCCCTATATTAAACAGAAAAGATTGTTTCTTGAGCAGGGCTAGCATTGTTAAAATTGTGTCAATAAAGACTTGTTTCACAACAGAGCTTTAATATTTGTGATGCATTGATCTTTTATACCCTGCACCTGAGCCCCTGTGGTTTTGTTCATGTGCTTAAATGGTTGGCTCCTTATCTCACTCCAAAAGCATTTGGAAATGGTTCAAGGGCCACTCTGTTAACAGTATTTTGGTCATCACATCCAAGTCAAGGTTCTTATACTTGAACATCTAATGATATATATATTTTGTGAGGAAAAAATGAAGCTGCAGTTTGCAGTGAACTGTCAGTGCAGCACCTCTAGGTTTTTAAAGCCACAAATACAAAACATTTTAGTTTGAAGCTAGTTTTTAGCTTTGCAAGGAAATAATTATTATTCATAAATATTGCTAAGATCAAGAGAATGGCTTGAATACATTATGTTTTAGAGTACATGGCCACTCTCCCTGGTGGTTTGATTATCCATGGGTAAAACTAGGCCTTCATAGTAAACACTGGCTCATAACAAACCCAAACTCTGCTTGCTGCTGTCCTCTGTGACTAACTTACCTCTCCAGCTTTTATTTTCAAACAGGACTCTATACAAAAAGACTTATTAGAATCATTGAAGGAAGTAATATTTGGATCCCATTAGTCCTGAACACAAATTGCCAATAGTAGCAGATTTCTCAATGGAAAAGCCACACAGTTTCTAATTGGGGCAGCCTAAGTTGTACTATAATTGGTCACACTCCTCACACACTCCTCCTGATAAATTAATTGATTTGATTTGTCAGATAATAAATTACTTCTAACAGAAGGATTTAATTTAAACTGGATCTCCACACACAATAAATATGAAAGTTTTCTTGTTTACTTTTTAAAAAAATAATTCACTTGAGTTAGAGGGACCATGTTCTTGTAAAGCTGGCTGAGTTTCCAGCTCAAATAATCTTTTTTTTGTTGGACTGAGGAAAACGAGCCCCGCAGGAAACCCATGCAGATACAAGAAGAACATGCAGATTCAAACCCCAGATGCTCTTGCTGTGAGGCAAAAATTATAACCAACGAACCACAGGAAAAACAAACCAACAAATAACTAATTCAAAATATCATGATTTTAAAAGAGGCATTTGTCAAAGTTAACGTGATCTTTTTTTGCAACTCATATATTCTGGCAAAGAGGAAATCAGAAAACAGTGAGGATGACATTTATCATATAAAAGTGGTAACAGGATTGTAAGAGTGGAACAATAAAGAAAAAGGAAAAACGACTGAGAGCTGAATAGGACCCGTCCCCTACATGCGCTCTGACGTTAATACAGCTTGGCTTAGGTTAGTGACTGTCGGCTTTTAACACACAGCAGGGAAATTCCTTGCTGTGACTTTCTAATGAAGACACAAGTCTTTGCAGTATGACATAACGAAAAGGGTCCTAAACTGTGTTATATGTGCCAGTGGAGGACATGCTTTTTAAGTCTGCAGCCAGACCCGAGTGTACAGTATGAATTTCTTCATATTAGTCAAAAAAAAATGAGCTTAGGTGTTGAATAGGATAATTAAATGGCATTCCCACTGTGTTGATATAAGTCTCTCTCAGATTCTCTCAGAATTTCATCAGCACAGTGTCGTCCGCCACAGTTGCTTAAGGTAGTTACGACAGACCCCACTGCATGCTATTATGACAGGCCCTAGTGTACGCTAGTTACTAGTTATGATGCACGTGTGCGCACACACACACACACACCATTAGGTATATAAAGGGTAGATGATAGTAAAATGAAGCCTATAGCACTCGACAAGACAGAAGAGAGCTGCAATATTTAACACAATGTCTCAAACTGGCAACTACACAGTCTGCATGGCTTGCGAGGATGATAGCAGCCTTATTTCTGCCATATATCCTACATAAAAAAGCTTCTACGCATTAACAACATCTATGAATATAGCCTGCCAGAACACTGTGTGTGGGGCATAAAGACCAGAATGTCACTCGTTGTCAGTTCAGCTGAAATCACCTCAATATCCTCTTATTATTCATAACGGCACTAACAGTGTATCACCAATGTATCAACCAGGGCCAGTGGTAAATGCTTTTGTAATTTTCAACAGCTATGACCTATTAAGCTGATTTAGAAGACTTATTATTACGAATAATACTTGTAATTGTAATTCTCTTAAAAACACTGATGAAAAAGGCATGGCTTGGTACAGCGGCACACATTGCGGCTTTACACACATCTGAAAAAGCCTACAATAATGTATGTATAACTTGTCTTCAAATGTATATCTAAGACAATAGCATAGTTTGCTATCCTATAGTTAACTGCTGGATGGTTGCTGACAGACCACTACTGAGAGCAGCGTTGTTGATGCTTAGACGGGGGATATTGTACATGGACTGGCGACTTAAAAAGCCAAATTAAATTTTTTTTTTCTTACTGCCGCTTTTATGTTTAGGCATGATGACACTTCGCTTGACTTGCAAATGTGGTTCTCAGCTTGTCTTCTGGCGCCTAAACTAGCTACCGTAAATCGTTTCTATTGTCTCTCATCACATTATCAAAGGGGGGCTGCATGGGACAACATCAACATACATATTACCCAGCAATCATTGTATATCTGTTTATTTATACTTTATCTAGAATAAGCACATCTTTTTATTATAGATTGCTACTGATTATTTTACACAAAAAAAGAAACCATGATGGAGATGAGTTTGTCTTTATGAGGGTTTACATAGCAAATGGCACCACACTTTTTTTTTTCATTTTTCAGTCCTTTGTTGAACTCAGGCGTAGTTCCACTGGTTTCCTCCTCTGATGGGCTCGTCCTCTCTATGAGCCCCCCTACTTCACAAGCCCCAGTGCAACTGCACTACTTGCACTGTCTATATATACGCCCCTGCTCAGCCAAGATGCATTTCAGAATATTCTATTCAAACAACTCATCAGATACCAATGTACCTTTACATTGATTGAGATCATGATCTAAAACCCTATAAGGAAACTTGCTGAAAGAATAGCTGAATTTTAAAAGAGGTGATCCCACAAAAGCTTAGACTTTGTCAGATAAAATATATATTTTGGATGGGGTTGTAAAGCATACCACTCTGGCATTTTAACTGCAGGTGTGTAATTGCTGCTGGGAAGTAGGTCTGCCCAGACAGGATTTACAACACTTAAATCGATTGGCATATTATGCTCCTAATTAGGAATTTTGTTTGTTTGCATATCCCTTTGAGACAACCCCAGAAGCTCTACCGCAGTGTGAAGTTTAGCTCAAAGTCTCTGACACAAACGTTTTCTTTCAGCACAGTCTCTCCATCAACTCCCACCCTGCTGTGCCAAAACAAAGGGGAACTGAACTGCCTGCTTGTTTAGAATACATTATATCCTCATAAGCGTAATTATATTTCCGATCAAAGCGATACAGAATGAAGACCAAACACTTTCTGAACTGCTACAGACAACTTATACTGTCTTGTTTTTAGACCATGTGACCTTCAAGCCAAGGACCTTAAGCCAAACTACCTGGTACGGTTACTGATCAGCAATACACCATAAAAGATGCATTTCCAGTGCCAGTGAAGATTCAGGCTAATCAAGCAAAGAGTTGCATCTCTGTTGACACAGCTGCTGATTGAGTGGAACACCTCATTAAGGTTCGCAGAATACACTAAGCAAACTATTCTAATTAGATTGGACAGAGAAATTTAAAGATCAATTAGGGAAGTAAAGTCCATTCAGGTAAAAACTAGAAGCAAAAATACACATTATTAGTGATTATTAGACCAACTTACTAACTAGCTAATTCATTCGTTGATTATCATTGTATCATATCATTGTATACATTTCCATTTCCAAAAGACAAGGAAGTGTTGAGTATGCATGTCGTGGGCAGAATAATTAATTCAACATACCATGGGAAGTATATATAAACAAATATATTATAATATAAACAAACAAAATATAAATAAGTAAAATACAATAGGTAGTATATCCAGTATAATAAGTTGAATTAATGGTTATACATTTTTACTTTCTTTTCATTTCTATTTTCATTCTTGTTGCAATATCTATATGAACCTATATAAACCTAATTCAATTTCAGATTTGCCAAAACCTCTCTAATTGCTTTAAGACTGATGTATAGCCCAATGATATACAGCTCAATGTTTCAATTTATAATAGGCTCAAGGGATTGGAGCACAGAGGCAAAGACAGACAAACAGAAACACAGGCACAATTCTCATTGTAACTATGTTCTAATGATTCATTTCCAATTAGCCAGAGTGCCTGTTTATCCTCATACCTTTCTCTTTGCAGCATTAACCAAGATGAAGATTCCAATGAAATATTTCTGAGGCTAAATCAATTTCTGGCAGCATGTGAGACAGTCAATAAATTCATTTCACCAGGTGACAAAGACCACTTAAGACATTTTGAAAACAGACTTTTAACATATGCACCCTTTCCACACAAAACCTAACCTTTTTCCTCATTTCGATGTCCATTTCAATAAAACATCTGATTGTCTGGTCATGACTAGGTGACCAAGTGTCTACTATTATGATGCAAAGCAAATAAAGTAGTGTAGGCACCTATTTTCCTCTGCAGTTGCACATTATCTTAGTGACACAGGAGTGTGCCACATGTGTCCCATCACTATCTGTTTGAATTAATTTTAAAGAATAAAATCTTCTCATGGTCCTCGTGTTGACAGCTCACTGACAGGTTTTAAAGGAATGGTTGGTGTGTGTTAAGGTCCTGGTTTCCCAGCAATCTCATTTCAATTTTCTCTGCTTTCTTCTAAATTCTGTCATAAAGGCTGTGGAAAGTTTTCTTTTCTTTTAGACTTCTAGAATAGTTTCCTTAGCTGATATTGTAACATAAGGAGTTGCTAGAATTTTTATTTGACTTTGGCTTTCCAGCTTTAATGGCCAGTTCCAAATCAAAGGGAGCATGGAGATCAAAACTGTCAGAATATCAATGAGTCATGTATGACAAAACTTTAGAACTTTTTGGCAAAGCTAGAAATGATGAGCCAGGAATCCTTCAACACAGCAGATACAGTGACTAGACAAATTCTCAGCCAAAGTTGCGGTCAGTGTTCCAATCTGTACCACTTTGTACTGGATCATCTAATATGTTGCCGCAAAGATCTTCTTTTCATTTGTCATCAAAGATCTTTACTTTAAAGTGTCTTTAAAGGTCCTATCAGGCTTTGCATCAGTAAGATGAAATACCTTTTGAACAGATTAGAACTAAAGATGCCTCTGAAAGGTAAATATGATTCGTTTTGGGCAAATTTCCTTCTGATATAGTTTCAAGTTTGAAAAATAATGAAAGGAATTGTAAGGTGGTAGTCCATACTCAAGTCTAAGATGCATTAATGAATGCAGTTGAAGTTGTCTATTTATTGCAAAAACATGCAGATGTGTATATATATATATATGGATATTGTCCTCATCTATTGTGTGTTTGAATGCTTAAAATACATTTTGATTGATGATAATCATGTATCAGAAACAATGGAGGAAGTAGTGTGACCTTACAGCACCACAGAGTTGGGCTCATAAGGCCCTCTTTACACTTTTCAAGCGTATATATCCAGGTAAAATCTAGAGAGCGAAAGGACTCCACAGTGTCGACTGAGATGAGCCCAATGAGGGTGGTATCATCCACAAACTTCAGAAGCATGACTGATGACTGGAGGTGCAGCTGTTGCTGCAGAGGGAGAAGAGGGGAGGGGAAAGGACGCAGCCTTGAGGGGAGCCGGGGCTGATGGTCAGGGAGTCTGAGACGTGTTTCCACAGCTTCACATGTTGCCTCCTGTCAGACATGAAGTCTGTGATCCACCTGCAGGTGGAATCAGGCACATTCAGCTGGGAGAGCTTGTCCTTCAGCAGAGAAGGGATGATGGTGTTGAAGACAAAGCTTACTTTGAAAAGGATTCAAACAGGATTCTGGCATAGGTTCCTGAAGATTCCAGGTGCACGAAGATGAAGTGTCCGCTTTAATTTACATATAGCCACATTTGTTGGCTAGATCACAAATCCAATTGCAAGCAGTCTTAGTTTTCTTTTGAAAACCAAGATGACTTTTGCACTCTAGCAGTTTATTTACAACAGTTAACATTAAGTAATACCAGCTAGCTACCTAAGAACTATCGATAAACCAACACAATCACATGGATGAATCGTATTTATGGACTATGAGCAAAGCTCTCTCTCACCCATTCAGATCATTCAGAGGTTGAACAGATCAGGGATCAGATAAACACTGCTCCTTCTGTATGATCATACGAGCTGAAATTGCTAGCGCCGCTTTTCTCTCCGGCTCAAGTGAAAGTGAGAACGACTCCTAATGTCACTGTCATTTCAATGTAACTTTAGCTGCCAATTATTACAGTTGATAGACGCGACAGACCCTATGAGTGGTTAAACTACTTTCTGACACAGTCACACTTGGGAGAAGTAAAGATTACGTATGTGTCTTGGATGTGTGATACATGTCTGACTAGAATGCCTCTCAAACCACCCCTTAATCCTTTATCGGGCAAGTGACTGCTTTTGGTAATTTCCGCAAATGTTAGATATCACGCCCTACAGGAAAATGAAAAATCTTGAAAAATGTTTAAAAAAAAATAAAGTATTGTTATGCTCTCCAATAACTGCCTATGGTTTCAAAGTATTTCAACTTTGAAATACTTAGGGCACATAAATAGGGCACATACTTTGAGTGCCCTATAAAGGGTTAATATTTCAATCTATCTGAAATGCTTCTTGGATGCATTTACACTTAGCTTTTGTGAAATCAGACAGCTATCACAATATGCACGAAGTGTTAAGGACATCTTCTATATTTGTGGGAACCTGATTTTGGAGACAGCAGTTTCCATCCCAGCCAGTCAATGGTGGTTTCTGTTAACCATGACCACGATGGTCCTTTTGGAAGGTATTGGCAAACGGCCCTTTTTGACTTTTATGCATGAGGACTCGTTCCTATTGGTAAGGATCAATCAATCAATCTGTCATTTTCACACATAGATAAACAAACAGGAAGAGAGAAGAAATGAAACTTGTAAGACATGTTTTATTGCTTTCTCAATTGCAGTAAGTCAACCCTGGAGTAAACCAAGGAAGGTTTCTTCAAACAAATGTATGTTTGATCAGAATGCTTACCGTGGTTCATGTGCTCTTCACGCTTGATACTATTGCTGGCAATATAATCCAGCAATTTGTCTATGATTGGCTGTAAGGCAGTGAGAGATCGATGGTTGACACTGCTGGTGTGGAAACTGCAGCCTGAGGCCGTGAATCGACTTTGAAAGAAATGACAGATGTACACTTGCTTGATTAAAGATTGTGTGGATGTGTATTATTCCCACATGAGGGTCTGTTAACCCCATGACACAGATTCAGTTACATTTCAAAGGCTGGCAAAATTAAACCGACTGGTCCGTCTTTGCAAGATGAGATCAGGTACCGTATTTGTTTGGATAGTAAATAAAGTCAGAGAAATTTTAAATATCTGCAATTGGAGTTATAATGTGCTTTGACGATAACTAAGTATTATAGGAACAATTTGTTTCGTACAACTAGGGTCTTGGCTGAATGTGTTTGAAAGAGGAATCAAAGGTAAGTGGTACAATAATTACCCAAACATAAACATCCATCATAGTTTACAGACCAACTTCATCATGCAGTTATTTGATGATGTATTTTAGCCATTTCTGTGAGTGCAATGTCTATAGCTGTAATGTCTATATATATATATATATCTATTTCTCTGTTAATGAGAGTGAGATGTATGAGAGGAGCAAACCGTTCTGAGGGATGGAAGATGTATCATATATCTATCTCTTATTGTGAGTGATAATTATAGAAAATTGGACAGCATGTCCATTTGAAATTAAGATTATTTCCTTGATGTATGCTTTAAGCAATAGTTTGACTTTCTCTCTCGGCAAGTAAGCCAGTTAGCATATTTCCCAAAAAGTTGAACTATGGCAGTTTCAGTCCTCCATAGTTTTCTCCCTGTTAATGTCCTGCCTTATTTTGCATGCTAAACACACACTGGCAAGAGAAGAGAGGTGGGGTGTGGAGGTGCATTTGATTAATGTAAAAATACAGAACAGAACGCACATAGCTCAGGGTAGGAAGAATGTTGGAAACAACATGTGTACAGCTCTCATGCTATAATGAGTGGGTTGTATTGATAAAGTGTGAATAGGCTACCTGGATTGTTTGAGAATGTAAAGCAAACATCCCCATGTATTTACAGGAAAACTGAAAGGTTTTATTAATGTATGCAACACTGGAGACCCAATTGAAAACTTAAATTATTATTGTTGAAAAGAGAGCTGATTGTTCTGGTTGACTGTAATGACACTCCTCCTATAGGGAAATTGAAACCAGCAAGCAAGAGTCATACATTTCACACATGATCTTTTATTTATTTTTTACTCATTTGTGCTCCTCGGGGTATTAACTAATGGATCCTTCAAAATTTTGACAGCTAAAATGTGCTTTTCAGTATTGCAGTTTAAAAAAATATTGTCCCTGCTTTTTTTCTCCTCCCCTCAAGACAATTAAATATATAAAGAGCTCTTCATTACTTTTTGATAAACAAGGCCAAAAAATAAGAAAACCAGACCGAAAAAGAGATGTTTCTCAAGGTAGGTAAAGAAAATTAGCAGCTGACTTTATGAACATGTATCACTGTTTATCTGCCACATTAAGCACCCATGGCATCCAAGACTAATTTAATGGTGGCAACTGGTCTGTAACAAATCACAGGTCAGTAAACATCCTCCACAGCTGTCACAGGGATGAATAGACACCAATAATGAGAAAGTAAACATTCATGGATCACCAATCCCTAATGGCCATAACTTTATTTAAGTAATTGTTTCAGCAGCCTGCATTCAGCAATAATTGGCACACATTGTTGTTTGAGTTCTAAGTAACTTTGTGTAGGTGGATGTGACTCAAAGTCACAAGTCAGGCAGTGTTTTGAATTTGTTGTATCTTCAACATTCGTGTCATCTACTGCAACAATTACAGGATGTTTTACAAGTCTAAATCAGTTTATCCACTGATACAGTACTTATATTTATACACTGGTGGCAAAAAATGTCCATGTGTCAAAATAACTTAGCTACTGTGTCCTTAAAAAGAGTAAACACATGTAAAGAAATATACAACATGGAGCTATATTAATACTCCCCGTTGTTTTAAATCCGATACGAGCCTTCCAGACAGAAAACATTTCACTGAAATGTTGAATTGTGTGTTGTATGTATTGTTTGTTCACTAATGGTGTTGATATGGCTCAGTGGCATGTGTTCAACTCTATCGTTAAGTGTTCATTCAACACTAGGCCAGTGTTTATATCAGAACTTAAGAATTTGCTGCTTTGCATTTCCTCTAAAATGAACCAGAATTGAATTATGTCCACCCACATTCATTTTTAAATAAGCAATACTTTTAACTACAATTCCTTTAATGAGCATCATTAAAATTAAGATTTTTCAGGTTGCCTGAAACAACAGTGAACCAAATTAAAGGATAAAAAATAGTATTGCCAATTATGAAAATAAAAGACTGCAATATTCTACTGCTGGAGAGTGCTGAACAATTCACAAAGTCAGAGATGTTGATGAATATTACTTTGCCACTCTGTCTCCTAGACATTGCTTATATATAGTATTCATTTGTAATACAACAAATATGTTTTGAGAGAAATATAATGCTGCCCTGATTACATTTGTTATCAACATAGTGAGGTAATGCTTAATGAACATATCAGCAAAGGGGCTCGGGGTGCATCTGGTGTCAAAGTCCTGCACTTTGTATGCCCACTTTCCACACTGACCACCACCCAGTGACTTGCTTTTGGTACAAAAACGTAGCACTTAATTTGCTGGAAACAACATTGCCAGTGAACTTAATTTGTATTTGCAATGTACCTTTCATACAGGTAAGTGAACAAAGTGCTTCACAGATATTAAGATAATAAGACAGACCAAGTGTAGACCATAAAAACAACAGCAACAGCAAACAGAGAAAAATAGATAAAATAGAATTTGAAAGACATAAATAATAATAGAAAATGAACAATAAATAAATAAAAGGAGTAAGATAATAAAAATGTATATATATAATAATATATAATATATATTATAATAATATTAAATTAATAATAATAATAAAATAACTGTTCTTATCCTGAACTCTCAAAGTCTGAATCTTTTTAAGAGTCTTGGTGTAAGTTTTGATCCTGTGCAACATAACTAAAACGAGGTCTTTTTGTCCTTGACGGATGGAGAGACACTAAATCACCCCTTTGTTGCGTCCAGGTTAGATTATTGTGATGTCTTGTAGTCAGGCTTAACTAAAACTAGGAAGGTCAGACTTTAAGGTGCTTCTAATGATTTACAAAAATATTTTTTTTGCCTTACTGTAACTTTCAGTTAGTTTCTTCTTATCTGATTACTTCAGGCCTTGTTCCTGTCACCATTATCCTACCAGCAGGCCGGTCCCAGTTTCAATGAATCATTAAGAATTGTACTCATAGTCATGTTTGTCCTGCCGATGAGAATAAAGTGAAAAATGACTGCATCTCTCAAACACTCTGTTTGTTTGTGTCCCACAAGCACAGCTGTGTGTCTCTCTCTCTCTCTCTCTCTCGTTTCTCCTCCTTGTCCTCTCTTTTCACTCAGTCTTCTTTATGCTTGACCATCGGCCGTCCTGGGACCTCTCTCTCTCACCTGGCTTTCGGTGCCTCTCTCCAGATGTTTGGTTCTGGATCTTTGTCATCCAGGAGACTCACTCTTTTCCTCTCGTCTCTCCCTCTCCATCTGTGTGTGTCTGTTTCTTTCTCCTATCTGTGTGAATGGTGTGCTTGACTTCTACTTCTTGTGAGTCTGTCCACTTCCCAGTCTTGCATGGAGGAGAGGAGGTCATGTGAATCAGGTCAACATCTTCCCTGATCCATATCAAATTTTGTCATCATGATTGTTCATACTGTAATTTTATGTTGGTCTATTCTGTACACACTGCCTCTACTGCATGTTTGTCCATCCTGGGAGAGGATTCCCTCCACTGTTGCTCTTCTCGAGGTTTCTTCCATTTTCTTTTTACCATTAGAGGGTTTTTCAGGGGGGGATTTTTCCAGCGCCTGTGAGACCCATCAATCCTCTTCCTGCTGACTTCCACCCTGTCAACCACACTCCCCGGGGGGACGCGTCCCTCCGGAGCTCCATCACAGTCAGCTGGAGACAAAACAAGTTGAAATCAGACACCAACACCCAAAGCCACTGGGGAAATTATCTAGGGAAGTCAGACTTTTCTCTGCTCATCTTGGAACAGGGCCAAGCTAGTGTCATCTTCCAGTAACTATGGTTTTAGTGAAGTCTGGGTGTAGATAAGACAGGGCCACATTTGGATGAGTTTTTTCAGAATTCTGTTACATATAAATGACTATATTTCAATAGTTAGCCATTTGTTTTTTTTATTATTATGTTTCAACATTTAAACAAGATTTTTTACAAAGATGCAATGGCCTAGACCAGGGGTCGGCAACCTTTCACACCCAAAGAGCCATTTGGACCCGGTTTCCACAGAAAAGAAAACACTGTGAGCCGCAAATACTTTATGACATCTAAAATGAAGATGACACAGTATATACTGTTTTATTTTTTACCTTTACGCTTTGTATAAACAACTATAGTGTGTTGCTTATGAAATCCATGATGTGCTACAGAGAAATTTACATTTTATTTATGTAATGAACTCATGAATCAGCCAGGGATTGAACCCAGGCCCTCATACATGTGAAGCATGCGATCTACCACTGAGCTACACACAACACCTTATAGCTCCTTTGGGCTTTTG
>JAVQJD010046021.1:0-11977 GCA_036023655.1 Nannoperca australis | reverse complement strand
ATTTTGGGTTAGGTTTAAAGGGAAACATGGTGTTTACATAAATCATGTAATTCTGGATACAAACTTGGGTTGGGTGATTATACAATTTATACAGTGTATAAGAATTGTGAGAATATACATCATGTCAATATGTCACCAACAGAGATTTTGACATACCATTTAGACTGTGGTGGCTCCCCCTTTCATATCTAAAGCATATAGACCATTGTGAGCGATGTTGCAAATCAATGATCAGGACTGATTTGATCATTGTATATCATATCAATCATGATATACAAATCATGATTGATTTGTATATAATTTTCCCCTCGATCTTTAAGGTATTTCATTTACTGGGTTAACCAAAAATGGACATTCTTGTCTGGTTCTTTTATGCATAGACAGTTTCTTAATAAATGTTCACAAAAGGTGCTGTATCTCATTATATACCACTTGCCATACAAAATGACATGTACTGTGATTGAGGGTTTTAACGGCAACACCAAATGAAAACTGATTTAACAAATAGATGTACACCTATTGTCATCTGTAAAACTTCTTAACACTATTTAAAAAAAGGGGGTCTTTATGGTCCCAAAACACAGTCCTTGAAAAGGTGAAATATGTTACACTGTAGAAAGCAAGCTCATGCTTATCGTGTTCCATGACCGACAACCTCATAGGGGTGAGGGTCTTTAGTTAAAAGAACTGAAAATGTTTCTGTTAAGGTCACTAATTCCCAAATAAAACTGCTGACATAATGTCTGTACATCTGCAATGGCTGCAACGTACTCCTTGCAGGCATTTGCACCCATGAAAAGTTTGTCCATTAATAGTTCCTGTTTTTTCAACTGACAGGCTAAGACTGATATTTGAAGTGTCTGACAACATCACAGAAAGGATCCCTACAGAGACAAAGCATTTGTTAAAGATCATTTTGTCTTCCTGCAACAACTCAACCTCTCACAAAATTTCAGAGCGAGGCTTTCTGATTCTGGTTAAACAAAAATTATTTTACTCTTTAACAAAAAAGTCTGTCTTTTAGTGGAAAAACATTTCACAGGTGCAATTGCCCGCAAGGATTATGTTGCAGCCATTGCAGCCCATTCACGGATGCAGGCAGAGGCGATCTACTGGACCAACTCCAAAACTAATGGTAAGCTTTAGTCATTTAGACCACACAATTGTAAAAATATGCCCCAGGATTAAGAAAACCAGAGTTTCCCTTTAAGGCCATGTAAAAAAGCAACAATAATTATATCAGTACAACAGACTTATGTCAAACTCACCACTCTGTTCAAGATGCGGTGACGTTTTAAAACAATGAAAAACTCAGCAAGTAGGAACTTTGAAGTAGTGGTGAGTATGACATGACTTGTTGTACTGACTATTCATTATACTGAATTTATCAAGGCAACAGGTAAACTTGGAGGAAAGTGTAGTTTGTATCAGCAGCATCAAACCAAATTACAATGGGAGCAGATGAGATGAGTCTCTATTATAAACTTGCTACAAAGAAAGGCCTGTGGCTCTCTGCAGCTGAGCAAATACAAGTCCCTGCCAGTATTTCAGAACTTAGGGCATTGTTGGTCATTTTAATGTTCACTCGTGTTGCTTATGTATGTCATCCCTGTGTACTATATGGTGCAAGAATCCCCCCCCCCACACACACACACACATTCAAACACAAGATCATCCCACACACCCCAGTACAAGTAAGATATTAACAACAACAGCAAGAGGCCATTTAACTTGAACACTGAACTACATCCATCATTTGATTTTTCCGATTTTTGTTAGGGTGGCCAGCGATTTACTTTGTACAGCTCAATTTTTGCCTGTGGATTGCCCACCAGAAAGCGTATCTGTTTTTCCTTCATTCCAAGGGTTGGGGTTCAATTCAGTGGGGTTCCAAGTCCTGAATCTGATTATTGAATTCTTTCATATCCCTCACTGAAAAATAACTCAAAGTTAAAGATTCAGTTGAGACATGTAATGACATTTTGTTTGCTCAGAAGGCAGAAGCATTATCATAATTACAAGCCCAATTATTGTTCACAACCTGAAAATGAGACACAAGATAACACAAGATATGAAATGTCTTCCACACCTTATTTTTCATGAGTTACTAGATCCAAATAGTGAACAGAACTATTAAAAGGTTAAGATTATTAGTATCATACTGTATGGATGAAAGTTTAACTGGGAGGTTTGGATTACTAAAATAGACATGATGAGATGAGTTTAGATTTTACTGAAGAGGACTCACCACTCGAGATCATAGAGACATGGTAGTGGTGTCTCTTTCTCTAATAATCAATCTTTGGCCGATTACAGACACCGTTTCACATTCGACATACCACCTTAACTAGGCATTATTATCTTTAGCTTGTTAGAAAAGTTACTCATGGAATTAATGTTCATTTCCTACAGCTGATGTAATATGCTGCTGGTGATGATTGTCACTTCAATTTGACAGTTAGTTGTATTGAATGCTCTTTGAAAGTTATTTTGCTGACTTCAGACAGCACAACAGTACATATTCCTCTACATTGGACTGGAGTTTGCTGCCATTAATGAATGGTACACTTTGGAAGTACTGTGGAGGAGTCAGAGCAGGGCAGTGACTCAGTGGATGAAGTGTGATATAAGTCACCCTGATTTCAGCCACTCAAGTACACAGTAAAGTAGGAAAAGTTGTGCATCCCTCCTAGCTACAATATTTTGGTCAGAAATGTGTGGTGCTTCACACATTCTGAAGAATTAGAGGCTGTCTGTCCTGCTAACCCATCCAACAAGAAACAACACAAAAGGAATGTATATCTCCGCCATGGTAAGTAGTCCAAAGATAAAAGATTGTCTTATGACTACTGTGAGTTATAATGCAGGCATGTGTTTTGGTGGGCAAAGCACTGATTTGTAACACTTGAAGAGATTGTTTTGAAACTTTAAAGAATTTGACAAAATATTCCGAAAGCTAAAATATGTCTGTATGCTTTGGGAAATGACATCAGTAATGGAAGGTGCAAACAGATAGTATTATTATTTAGCTTAAAAGTGCCCTGGGGAGAGATATTAGTTGTTTACACTCACCAAAATGCTTGAGTGTATTGTTAAGGTCTAACAATGCATTTCCTTCCTCATAAAATATCGGCAAAGCTGATATTGTAAAGTATTTTAAATCCTGCATTGTTTACAACCATGCATAGCTGCAGTCTTCTTCTTTCCTGTCTTTATTGGCACATTGCTGCAAATAATGGAGTAACCATCACCTGTTGGTCAGTGGAAAAACTCCACAGGGGACCTTTAAACATGCAGAACCACAGGGATGTTCCTTCATAATGTTGTTGGAAGCCATGTAATAACTGCTACAAGTTTACTGAAATTAAAATACACCATGTGAGCTCCTCAAATAAAGGAAAGGCTAATATTCTTAGCATTTCTGGTTATATGTAGTTAAACACCTCCCCAACACTTAGCACAGGACAGTACTTTGAAGAACACAGCACAATACAGCACAGCACAGCACAGCACAGCACAGCACAGCACAGCACAGCACAACAACATGCCGTCAAGACAAAAAACTGTGAGGAAAGGCAAGGTAACAGGTAGAGAGGTAAGAAGGGAAACACTACTAAATTAAAAATGAGGTCTACAAACAGGAAAGGATGTCGTTCTTCATGAGTTCATGTCATTACCTAGCATTCAGAGAGTAAGGCTGCTACTGACTCTGCACTTACTTCTCTCTTCAACTCAAAAGGAGGAAAGAGGAGGAAGAGGAGAAGGAAGAGGGAGGCTCCCCAAACCAAGAGGAAGTAAAGGAGGTAGAGGTGGATTGGTGGGTGGCAGGGGGTTGGGTGAATAAAAAGCGTGGGGGAGAGTTGGGTGTGTGGAGGAGAGGCAGAAGGGGAGGAGTGGTGGGAAAAAGGGAGGAGGTGGCAGTGGGGTTCTTGGGAAATCAGAGTAATAGACTGGTGGTCGGGAGCAATGTTCCCTCTAAGGCTGTGGACACACTACAGCATTTTTATATGACACTGTCCACACACAACAGTTCATCTGTTGATTTTAGACTAGGGTGGAATGTACATTAGCCCTAGTTAAAGGACAAGTCTGGGATGATTTTAGCTTATTGCATTGTTGTTTAACACCACTGCTGATTGTTTCCAGTCTGCTTATTATGTGCAAAAGAAACGAAACAAAAATAGTCCTTGTGCCTGCAGGTGAAACTAAAGGCTTAACTGGTTAACTGCTCTTGACTGATCTTTGGTGCCAGGTGTGGGTCAAGTTGATTAGGAGATCACTCAAGCAACAGAGATTTTGGTATACTGTTTCTATCTTGGTCTCTATCCCTTTGATATATCTGACTTCATTAGACCGTTGCAGGCAATATAGGTTGAGCAGGATTTGTGCGTCAATGAAATGGAATTCATTGATTTGTCAGGTATTTATTTCATTAGATTTACCTAAATGTCCATATGGGTACTCTGTCTGTAAACAGTTTCCCAATTGCTTCCACAAAATATACTTATTTTGATATCCAGTATCTTTCTGTTACAATATAAAATGATATATAATAGATTTTATGCACAACACTCAACCCTAGTTGAAGGTGATAACAGTGTGGTCACTTTAATTCAACCCAACTGGTCGAGGCAGATGACCGCCCACCTAGAGCCTGGTTCTGCTTGAGGTTTCTACCTGTTGAGTTTTTCTTGCCATTGTCTCCTAGTGCTGCTTATGGTTGGGTCTTTGTATGTGTGGAAGTTGATCTGGACCTGCTCCGTAGAGTGCCCTGAGATAACTTTGTTATGATATGGCGCTATATAAATAAAATTGAATTGAATTGAATTGAATAAGGTCAGACAGGATTATCACCAGTAGAGTAGCAGGAGTTTTTTAACAGTAGACTTGAGGCAAAACACAGTTCTGGGTTTGGATACTCTTGCAATAGGCACATTTAGCTAGCCATCCACTGTAGCTTCCATATTGCTTTTTTCCCAACATCAGTGGCAACTATTTTGATAGTTGATTAATCATTAAAGTAATGCTTTTATGAGGAAATTCCAAGCAAACTCTGTTTCCAGCTTCTGAGTGAGTATTTGTTGCTTTTCTTGTCTTATGTGATTACAGATAGAATATATTTGGGTTTTGGACTGGTCTCTTGGTGGGACAAAAGAAGCAACTTGATGACATCACCTTGGGCATCAGGAAATTGTAAAGGGAATTTCTTCAATGTGTTCTTACATTTGATGAACCAAATTATTAATTAATAATGAAAATAATTATTAGTTGCATTCCTAATGCACATTGATATAACATACTATCTGCACAAGATCAAACTATTTCATTAAGAGATTGATAGTAAAATAAACCACTAAATTTATACCATCTGCAGGGTTCTATCATCAGAATACCTCAAAGCTGCCTGTCTGCTGTCTGAAGATTGAATCATGCCTAACACCCTCATATGACCAGCTCTAGTGCGTCCCCAGCCTTGGCCAGTGATATCCAGTCGTGGTTTCTAGCCATGTAAATCTGAAGTTGTCATTCCAACCAAACACTAAAGCAATGCAGGGACTACCGACTGGGCTATGGACTTTGATGCCGAACAGCCCACCAAATGGTCATGTAAAGCTGCAAATCTCTGATCTCTGATGATGTTTTCTAACATACTAACCATAACCATACTAACCATGCTGACTTTGAAATTATATAATAATCTACTTATTCTGGTTTCTGTCCCAGTGCATCTTGTCCTCTACTTTGGGCTTCATTACATTTGAGCAAATGTTATGTTAGTGCTCTCTGCTTGTAGCTCTTAACATAACTTGGGTGGGTGTTATTCCTAGAATAGGAAGTATTGAGTTCTCAATACCAACATTATTATAGTTCTCTGGATGTTCAGCTGCCTAGAAAATTCCCAGAATACATTGTAAGAAGCAACACATGCTAAATTTATAACGAGACTTTCAACTTACTATTTAACCAGTTATTAAGTTAACTCACATTTAATGGAATAGTAGTACTTTTTTAAGTAGAACATGCTTAAAATGATTTGCAGTGTAAAACTGGTTTGGACATCCTATGTCGACTCTCATATGCCTCTTATCTTCATCTTCCTCTTACGCACTTTTATGATCTCTATGTTAACCTACATGGTTTCTTGTCTCTTGTGCTGAAGTTTAGAAGACGTGCAGATGGAGTAGTGAAACAGCAAAGACTGTAACTTCTCAAGCATGCAAAGCTACATGTGAGGCTGACTCCTTCAGCTCATCCCTCCATGTGCTGGGGGTTTGCCCGACCATCGACCTAAACAACCAACATCTAACTGGTGTGGGATTGCTAAATGCAGTGTTTGCTATACACCCGCATTAAAGTTGCATCCACCAGCTAATGTACATCTGACTGAAGACTTCACTTGCTGAACACTCAACTGTTTGCAGGCTATTGAGAATTCTGAACTTGCCAACTGACCTGCATGATGGACCCCTGTGTGAGCTATGAGAGACTGCCTAAGGACCAGACACTGCTGACCATCACCACACACTACTGAAGGTAACGGCAACCCTAAACTGTATGAGATAATACATGAGACATGAGCTCTCATGTATTTGCCATTTATGAATAACCTCATTTGACTCTATTGATTCCTTCATGTACTAAGTTGGCTCAGTTATTGATCAATCTCTTGCTCGCTAATCAATTTCATCATTCATTCAACTATGCATCACATTTTCTCTTCTCTTTGACTTCTTAATAAATTTTGTAAATAAAGGATCATATATCATATAGAAATGTTTTCATGACTACTTTACGTGTGTAAATCTTCTATTATCAGACTATCTCTTAAACTCCCATGAACTGGAGATGTGTTTCTCAAGTTTGCTGTGAGTACTATGTTTACTGCATTATTCATTCAGTGGGCAGATCACACTAGTTATTAGTAACACTAACAACTTGTTCAAGTTGTAACCATGGGAATCTTTCTGAATGAGAGTAATGAGATCATGCTGGGAACTTTCAAAGGAGTTAACGTCCAGTGCCCTGAAATGATTTTGGCATTGGGATATTCTAAAACTCTGACAGGTTATTCCTGCTAAACTAGTAATTCCTAATCTATGTGACTCAAAAAAAGAACGGAATCTGCCAGGACAGCATCTGTGCATGTCCTGGAACTGAATTCTTCAAAACTTGCCGCTGTCAACTCCAGTAATGGATTCAACTGATTTGTTTACCCGTCTCTAATTGAAGCTGTTCTTCAGCAAATTCAGAGAGTGTAGTGTTTGGTAGGACTGAAAACTTCACAAGTCTCACAAGACTGGACTCCGCTGACTTAGAGGAAACACTGGTGAGGAAAGTAGGTTGTGGAGAAAAGGGAGGCAACAGATGGGAGAAGGGTGAATCAACTGGTTTTGGATGGGAGTGGGGGAGGAATTATTTACCTGTAAGAAATGGCAAGAGCGCTCCTGCTGCTGACTGCCCTTAGATTTGACTAGAGCTCTATCTAGGTTTAGGTTACCGGATCCTGCGCTGGCTCGTAGCTGGTTGTGGCTGCTGTTGTTGGTGTAGACCTCTCGGGCCCTGCTCACCGTTAGGCTCGATGACCATGCCCCTTTCTTCACAAGGGGCCCGTCCACAAGACCCAGTGGCAGCAAGGGGCCACTTCCTCCACCGATACCGCCATCGCTGTTATTGCTGCTACCACTAACTGGCACACATGCCGACGACACTGCATACTTCACATCGTTGTTGCTCCGAGAGGCTTTGAGTGCAGAATGGTGGTGTGTGTGGCCATGGTGTGCGTGGGTGTGTGTGTGCTCGTTGAGTGTGCCATAAGGGTCCATCATGAAGTACTGCTGGGACTGTGAGGAGGATAGACTGGGGAGGGGAGTCTGGGGGAACTTGTCGGGGTCGTTGCCAGGGTACCGGCCCATTGTCATGGCGATGGGCGAGGGAGAAATGGAGGGTGAGGGTGAGGGTGGAGGTTGGTGGTGGTGAGGGTGGTAGAGACACAGCTCCCGTTCCAGGTTGTCATCTGAGCTCCAATATCCGGAGCCCGGAGCAGATGCTGAGCCGTGAAGCTGGTGGTGGTGGTGATGGTGGCTTCGATGCTTGGGCTCCGCTGATCGGCAGCGCTCACGGCTCTTGCTGCGCTTCCGGTGGCGCACTCCCACTGGTGGAGTTTCACCTTCTGGGCTGGCCCTTGAACCACCACCACCACCTCCTCCACCACAACCACCACTACCATTAACGCTCCCATTATTGGCCCCCTTGGAGGACTGTGTGTGGTGTGGCCCCTCCAATGAATGTGACTTGGTGAAGAGTTTCTGGACTGAGTGGACAAGGTGGCGAATTCTCCCTGGGCTGTCATTGTTGTTGTTGTTGGCCCCCATACCCCCACTGTGGGCCAACACTCCTCGTTTGTACTGCAGTGTATGGTAGCCATCTCTGGAAAATGACAGCTGACGCTCAAACGGGTCCGCAAAGTTTGCAGGTACCCGGGTGGGTGTTTTACCTCCATAGCCTCCTCCACCTCCTCCTCCTCCTCCTCCCCCCCCTCCTCCTACATATGGTACCATGGCCATACACTCATCCTTTACCTCAGGATGGTGAGATGAGGAGGTGGAGTGGCACCTCCTGGGGAAGGTTCCGAATGGGACGATGCTGTTGCTGTCAGAGGGGTATGAGGTACGCTGAGCATTGTAGTAGGGCAGCTCAGCTGGATGCGGCATGGGAATGGGCACAGGCATGTCATTCTGACTGATCAAATATGGCTTGCGGTCAACATGGTGACCCAGTGGATCATATGATGGTTCATAGGAGACCATGTGATGGTGACTCCGACTACTGGATAAGCCTTTCATGACAGGGGGTAGGATGGGTGGATGGAGAGAGGAATGATATGGATGAGAGATGCCAGGCAGGCCCCGACCAGAAAAGGGCTGCAGAAGACTGTCCCTGAGAGGAGAGCTGCCAACTCTGGAAGACAAGAAGAGAGAAGAGCAAAAAGACAAACAGTTATAATGCAAAGCAACAAGTCCAACAAAAACAAGTATATAATAAGCATACTAAAATAAATGTATATAGTCACGACCCTCTTGGTTTAAATTATATTAGTGTTGTAGATAAGAAGACTATTCAACTTTTAAACTTTTGACCTTTAATTATAACATACCCATGTGGCCCACAGCCCTGTTTTAATTGCTCCATGCCTTCCTTCAGAATATGATGATCATCTTGGTTCCAAGAGTGAAACATCAAACATCAAAATCTACTAAAGATGCACAGATCATTGGGAAACTGGGAAAAACTGTGAGACAGGATGTGCATACAGCACACAGCTAGGAGCAACAAACATGTTTGTGTTTAAATCCATTAAATCTTGCTTTGCGGCCACAGTGATAACCCTTGAGCCACCTATTTTTATTGTGAGTTAAAATAAAATTGTTGGGATACATAATGTTAATGCATCAAAATCAAAACATGTTACACAACTTCAACCAAAATACATACTTCTTTGTGGTTCCAGTTAGTGTGTGTTGAATGTTGTTTTTTTCAGATAGAAAACCGGATTGCTAGCAAACAGACTTGTCTGTTTATGAACAAGGTTGATGTTTGGCACTTGCTAATGATGGTATAAATTTCAAAAGCTTTACATTTTTAAGTGCCATTTTCTTTTGGGCTTTTGTTTGTCAAGCCTGCAATCCACATCTGGAAGCAGTTTAATAAAATATTTTTCTTTCTTTCTTCATGCTTGATTGTTAACAAAGAACAAGTGGTTTCTTGGAGAAGGCTTAAAGGTAATGTGAAATGATCTTTCTGTTCAAAACAATTGACCCATACTCAGCTAAAAAAATTATTGTGATGTCATTATTCCTCCATAGGTACATATTCATCAGAGCGATCACAGACTTTTAACAGCCTATAAGAGCAATACTGCAGGATGTAGTGTAGTAAGTAGTAATCAGGGTGATGACATACAACAGAATAATGACTCAATTTTTCAAACATACTGTAGGGCATCAGTATTTCTCTTGGTTGGTCGTGCACATCCACACGGTCAAAGCTGAATAAAGGTGAACTCTGCAAGCCCACTCAGCGGGTAACCAAGAATAAGCAGTTGCTTGAGGCAACACCAAACCTCTAAATAACTGGACCAAACAGGTGGTTGATTGGGGCACTGGAATCAGCCAAAGAAGCAGTTCCATCCAAACAGATTTGATGTTAGTCCAACGAATCGAAACATAAACACAGGCAGCATTTCAAGGCCTATATTTTTAATTTCTACTCAGTGTACCAGGCAAACATATTCATTCAGCCTGCAATTATTAGTGCAGGTACAGTGCTGTAAGAAGTCCTCTCTCTCTGACCTTACATAACAGTGAGTTCACATCTCAGGTGACTATGGGAAAAGGCCCCAGGGATCAGACTGCTCGCAAGGCAGTTTTATTAGTGTTGTTGTGTACGCTACATGCATGGCTGTGTGTGTACTTGCACTTGTATTTGTGGTGGAATTGTGGGATAGGTACGTGTGTGTGTGAGTTTTCTCTGTCCTACTTGGCCCGTGACACAACTGCTTAACACAACTTGACAGATCCACTGGTAGAAGAGCTGCTAACAAGCTACAGTAACTGCCAGTGAGCTGGGATAAGCCACACACTCACACACACTGAGATCAGCAGAACCCCCACTCTCCATCTGGAGTTCCATCAAAATAAATCTTACAGATACCACATACAAATTGTGGGTTTTGGTTCCTTATTTGAAAAGGTGTTTTTCAAAATTAAATCAATTTTACTGAAGATGTGCCGTAAAGTCAACAACTGAAATAGTCTGTCAAATGTCTTTAACATATAGTTTGATGTAATGTCATTTTTCTATTTCCTTTGCTAGTGCTTGTTCATGGTGGGAATTGTTGGGTTTGTTGCTATTATAAAGAGTACGGTCCAGACCTGCTCTGTATGAAAAGTGCCCTGAGATAACTACTGATGTGATTTGGTGCAATATAAATTAAACTGGATTGGTTAGTTTGGAATACATCATATCAGTACAATACATTACAAGGTTAGCCAGCTGGTACAATTTAAACATAACATTTCAGTCAATCCACAGATTGGGCCTAATTCACCAGTAGTTTTTAACTTTTAGCCATGCTAGTAACATGGTATGTCTTAGCAGTGAAAATCACTTCCTGAAACCTCTGCTTGTTGCTTCGCAATGTCACGGTGATGCCAAAACATAATAAAACATAAAATTCTGTAAAACCACAACATGGACAACAGGAGAGTTTATTGGACCAATAGAAGAGCCACACCACACAGAATCCACGCCGCTAGAACATGTGTCCCATTGCAGTAAAGACCAAGCTCAGAAAACAGAGAATTGCAAAGCAGAAATAAGAAATGCAAACCAAGGCTAAACACAAATAAAGGGAACCTTGCAAATAACTAAATTTAAATCCAATATATTTGAACAGGCATTGGAACAGTAAATAGGTTCTCTCCTGAGGGTCTTGGGACTATTACAGTAAAGGTGGTACAGGAGGCAGCCCCTACACAGGCCAGCAGCCCCTGAAGGGACTGGGTATGGCCTACGGTACAACGTCTCCTAAATCCTACAAAGAGCAATTAATAGACCCCCCTGATCCAGCCTCCCTCCCCTTCTCTGGGATTACCTGGGAGTACTTGTTCTCTCCGTAGCTCTCATATAACTATTCTGTCTCTATCTCTTCAGTTACAGATGCACCTACTGTATCTTATACCTCTGTCACAACCTCTACTGTACTGTTTTACTGTTTGTTGTCGTTAGTCTCAGCATTACGTTGTACTGTCTTAGTGATATAATCTGTTGTGTAGTGTATATGTGTTCTGTTGTGTTCTTGTGACAAGTTAATGGGATTTGGGGCACTTCCTGTTTTATTTTGGTAATGTTTGTATGTATGTGTTGCTGTTTAGATTACTTCCTGCCTTTGTCCTTGTTTCCACTAATCATGATTACG
>JAVQJD010046020.1:0-35585 GCA_036023655.1 Nannoperca australis | reverse complement strand
ACACCAAGGTTTTTGGCACCTTTTTTTTTTTTTTTGGCCTTTTTTTTTTTTGGTTGTTGTTTAAAAAATTTTTTTCTCGCCTTAAGTAAACAATATTAACCCCCCCCCCCCCCCCCCCACCACCACCACCACCAGAAGTGATGCAGGGACCCTCATTAACTAAATTATGGGGAGCCACGCTAAGCATTTTTCAAAGGCTGGTATTCATATTTTTCAAGGACCCCTTCATGGCTCCAGACTAGAACCTCACTGGCTGTGTTTTGCCAACCGTTTAAATCAACTCGAAACATTTCTATCAGCTGCACAGTTGGAGGAGCAATTGGTTTTGCTTTTTGGAGAAAAAAAAAAGTAAATAAATAGATTTTAAAAGCAAAGAAACCCGACATCACATTTTCTTGTAATTCTTCAAATCTGGTTAGATCGATTGATTAGATTTAAAATGAAAAGATTAACTAGGAAATAAGTGTCATCCTAACATAATTTCCTTTTTTTTTACGTTCACATTTAAATTATTATATTTGAACCATAACATTTAGCATTTTCACAGAGGGAAATTGAGCTTTTTCTTTTTCATTGCTAACATGTTGTCTCAGGCCAAACAAAGTTAAACTCTAGTAAAATATGTTTCCCGTAATTAGGCTCTCAAAAATGCCAAAGTCATTTAAAATAAGCTGGACATGTATATCACTCCTTGTCATTGTCTGTTATCTGAAATAAACCTGCAGGGGTAATGGCCAGCCTAACAGGGATTCTTATTTTAGATAGCTGCTGTATCAGATGTGACGGATTGTAAATCTCAGCAAATCTCCTTTTTATATACCTGCATTTCAACCCCCACAAATAACATCCAGGGGTCTTGATGGAGGAGGGGGGGTGCTCTGACCACATACCAAAGATGTGTGCTCGGGCGTTTTTGATTTAACACTCTGGTTCATCTCCTTAATAACATTAGGCCCCATTTCTGGACTCCCTCTCCACGGCTGGGCCAGGACCCTCTCAGTCTCTCTTCCCCTCTCTATCCTCAGCCTTCATGGTTCCTATTACTGGCTCTAATAAATTGTGAATAAGCAGCAGCCCAAAAAGTCCCAGTCTGTGGAGAATTCCCCATCCTGTAGCGCGAGGCACCCCCTCTTAAGAAAACACAAATTAATTCCAAACCCCTCTGTAGCCAAACGTTTGTGGAATGATAAATATTTTCATAGGAAGCTCTGCTCTTCCTGACTTTATCTGCACCAATTTCATTATATTTATTCACAGCCGCACAGTTCTTGATGTCTTTTTAGCTTCTGTGCTTCTCTTTTTCTTTCTCCCTCACTCTCTGTCTCCTCCCGTCTCTCTCTCTTTCTCTGGGAGTCAAACAGCCTTGCTGACTTGAACCCGAGGGAAATACATTCAATCCTCACCCTCTTAGTCTGAAATGAAGGTATCGTCTCTCTAAAAGCTGCACTAATGAGCGTTACTCGCAGTGTCATTTAGCACAGTTGCATCTGCTGCACTGAAGTGAGTGTTGTTAATAATGGGTGCCGAAAACTTTCAGCCTCACTTCAGTTTTTTTTTATCGTTCCATTGTATCCATTCACACTCTGTCTTTGTGTTGTTGCTCAGCCTGTGTGCAGAGCAAATCTACGCTGTTATCATAATCTGCCAATTTCAAAGAAGGCATATTTACATGACTGTGTCCCAACACAGTGTACTTTATGTTTAACAGGTGAACCAGGCAATGACTAGTGCCATTATTAGTTTGTCCTGGTTTTGATAATGAGAAAAGCAGCTTACTTAAACAATCCTATAGCATTAATACAAGCACATATCAGATTACTGCATATTTGCAGTGCACTAGTTTGCTAATTTGTGTATTTGTTTATAACATTTTTTACATGTCATATTTTTGTTTCTAACTATATAAAAAAAGTTTAATTTGTAAGAAAAAAAAAGCCATTATGTAATGATGAAGTATCATTGTACTACATAAAAGCCCAGCGAGTTTTAGGGTTATTTTTTGTTTTTTAATGTTTGTCCAACTATAGGTTAATAAAAGAGCAAATTTCCATTTGTTAAGTGAGTTTTAGGTTTCAGCTCATGGAACGACTCCTTCTGAACTTTATACAACTTCAGAAGAAGTAATCATCAGTGTAGCCTGATATGTGCAGCTGTCGGGCTAAATCCAAACTCCCAGCTCTTCTTTGTAAAATGTTTCTTATTAAAGCAAAGCATTAAAGCAACAGGAGAAGGCGATGCTGCTAAACAAAGTCAATACATTAAATATGAGAAAATAGTTATGATAACACAGTAAATCATTGGTATTAGAATAATAGTTTTCTTCCCTTGTCAGTAAATATGTGTTTTGTGTTTTCTGAAATTATGTTTTAGCGCGTGTGTGACTATGCACAGACATGTCATTATGTTTTGTGAAACAAAAACATCAGGATTGAAAAGAGATGCTGGTGACACTACTGGTTGATCTGTTGGCTCTCGAACAGTTTGAGGCTCCAAAGTTATCACACTTCCCCCTAAATGCCTTCTCCTCGCCCACCCTGCCCTCCCCTTTTTAATTCCCTTAAGCCCCAGAGAGCACCCGCGGAGGCCTTGTGGTGATGTGTGTGTGTGTGTGTGTGTGTGTGTGTGTGTGTGTGTGTGTGTGTATTAAACCCTGGGCTGTCAGCAGACAACAGCTGTCTCTCTGGCTATCTCATGGCTACCTTATCTCATCTTGAGAACAGTGGAGCCACACACATCGCAGCGTATAGCTTGCAGTGACCATATTTCATTTTGCCGTGCTTCGGTTTGGGTACTTTCCACTGAAAAGAGGATTTAATAGTTCTCTGTAGCTCTGGGAGTACTTTTTTTTTTTTTAGGTCTCAAAAGATTCTTAATCATCAGATTTGTCATTGAATCATTTCCTGAATATATATATTTTTTTATTTTTACCACAACATTTTCCATCTTTTATGCCTAATTTTTTATACTAGCTCATCTCATTTGTCCTGCATTCTTATCACTCCAAAAAGGTATAAATCTTCTCTTGCTTTCTCTTTTCTTTCATTTTCGCTGTCTCACACTCTCACACTCACACACACACACACACAAACACTCTCTTACACAGTAAATCTACCAGTAAAGAAGTAATTGGACCTCAGTCCGTCTGTACCGCCTGTGAGCTTCAGCTACCAGCGAGCTCTGTCTGGCCAGCTGTTAGCAACTAAGGCAGCCACTTGCCACTATCTGCTGTGGAGACTGATCGAAGGCAAACTTTTTTTGTCCTAATGACTAATAAAGCAGCCATTGTGTGTGTGTGTGCGCGTGTGCGGGAGTTCATTAGAGAAGGCAGGGGCACTCATGCAGTCAGGCGTGTGTCAGTTTTGAGCGTGTGCGACCACCCTCCCATCACTGGACCAGATGTTTTTTTTTTACCTGGGAGCCAGACCACCATCTGACTGGGGTCAGCCCAGTCCTCCAACCCCACACCCGCTCCTCCAGGCTGCTGGGAGGTCTGCCAGCTGTCCCTCGCTCTGACCCCCTGTCCCGGGGCACTGGTTCTGGGGGAGTCAAAGTCTGGGCCGTGGGGTAGGTGGTCCTTCTTGGATTTGGCAATATTACTGGGGGGAAGTTATTGGGGATATTATTAGAGCATGAGTGCTGGGATATGGAGAGTGAAGGAGGACCGAAAGAAAGAATTAGGAAGCATAAAAAGAATGCAGAATTTTGTTCGAGTCGGTCTTTTAGAAAGGAGTAAAGAGTGAGTGCTGGAGAAAAACAGGGATATAAAGACACTGGCATGGTTGAATAAAGAGGTTTTGATTACTAGGGACAAAGGGGGGGTAGCTTCTGGGATTAAAGCAGTCTTGTTGCAGAGAGTTAGTCAAGTGGAAAGGAAAGGCCACCAAGTCTGGGGGGTAAAGTTACAGAGTGCAGACAGAGTCGGCAACAGGTTCCCTGCTGCCAGAGATTGGAATGAGTGTGTTTCTTTCAAAGGAGTTCTGTATCTGTCATTAGGTGACTTAACTGTTCATTCACTTTTAATTTAAAGAACATCAGTATTAGCCATGTGTGTGTGTGTGTGTGTGTGTGTGTGTGTGTTGGTTATTTGAGGAAAAAGTTGCAGACTCTCACAGGAGGAGAGTCCAACCTGTCAATGAAAGGATTAATCACTTAGGTTTTAAACTGGTTGCTCCTAATTTTCCTAAGTTTCCTAAATTTCCTAATTTGTGGTAGACGATGAAAACATTATTTTCATAATTTAGGGATGTTGCCTGTGTGAAACCTCATTGAGATGTACAATTCTGATAGTAAACACGTGACTGAAACATGGAAACATCTTACTCCTGTTTTTTATTTTAGTTTTTTACGGCCTCAGCAAACGTCAGACCTGGTACAGTATGTGGAGTCAACAAAAACATGACAGATTACTGTTGAGATAAAAAATGTTCCCAACATCAAAAGAAACCTAAAGAAGAAACCTGCTGATGCATGGCTCTGTCTGCGTGTAAACAGAAATATTCTGTTAAAGTCGCTGTAAAGGAAATACAGAGACGTCTTTCTAAAGACATTTTAGTAAAGTTATTTGTGTTGTCAATTCTAGATTACAATCATACAGTAAAGTTATCTTCCAGCGCCTACAGCGTGTCAGAGCAGGGAATACTGCTTATTTTTTCATGATTTTTAAACCTTATTTTGTATGTTTGATTGTTTTTTATAATCATTCACATTTGGCTGGGTGATTAATAACACTTTCATTAATTAACTTTAATCGACAAATATGACCTAAATTAGAATAAGGTTAGTATTAGCATTAGTGTTAGCGGATCACCATCACGTCTGAGCGTCTCTCTCTGAACAGCTAATGTGCCAGTTTGGTACATTTTGTACAATTTGCCAAAGAAAACGTAGATTTTCTACATTTCTCTCCGTTAGACTACTTTACACTTTACACCTCTCCACTTATATTGTTCTTTTATTAATTTACTGCCAGTTGGACCGATGAGTAACATTGTACCTTACATGATGGCGATTTGTGACACATTTTTGATAGCTCTTTGTGGAGCTTAAATAATTATTAGAAGATTTTGATAATTGATTAAAGTAATTTTTCTAACAATAAAGTCAAAACAACTGGTTCCAGCTTCTCAGTTGTGAGGGGTTTACAGCTTTTCTTTGTCTTATGTGATAGTAAAATCTATGTCTTTGGGTTTTGCACAAAACAAGAAATTTAAAGGGATCACCTTAAGCTTTAGGAAATTGTGATGGACATTTTTCCCTAATGTCTAACATTTTATAGACCAACTGATCAATCAATTGATCAATAAAGTAATCTGTAGAACTGCTCATTTATCTTAGGAGGTGATGACTTTGATTTTGCTTCTGAATGTGGATATATATGAAAGGCATTTAGCTAGAATTTAAAAAAAGGATTCAGATACTGAAAAAAATGTACGCTTTGTCGTACATGTCAGCTTTGTGCTTGTGGTGGTTAAAGAGGGCAGTAGCTGGCAGATGGCACCAATTTCCACCACAAAGCCCCTGATAGTGTCACACAAATACTAGGGCCCTTGTTCTGTGTCTTTTATCAGTGAGAGAGGGGTTTTGTGTGCAGCACTGAATCAACCCCCAACTTTGCCCCAAGCACTTTGGCAGACTGTCCAAATTAAGGGCTCCAGGTGGGGTCCCATATGGCACGATTAGAGACCAGCAAGTCACCGTGTCAAGCACTTGATTGAGACCCACAGCGTCTCAATATGAGGTCAAACCATCACCGCAGTGTCTGACCAGACACTCCCATGTCGTATCAAGACTCGGAGAGACACTGACACAGCACACATATTGACACTGTAAACACTGAAGTTAACCGGACGCACACACACACACACACACATACACACACCTGGCATCATATTCAAATCATTTTTGACTAATGTAAATAAGACAAATGGCACACACCCTTTTTATAGGAAATTCAGCAAGCCATGAGTGAACATGCATCACCACCACCTTACATCTAATGACACAAAGTGATCAAACAAAGCTGAAACTTAATGAGGTGCAGAAAATAGATAGCAAACTCTGCTGATGTTATTCAAAGTAGAAGACAGCTGAGCTTTTATGTGAAGTTGTTATTGGTTTATTATACGGTCAGAATAGATCCCTACAAATAAACAAGTGAAATATGGTATAATATAGCTTTAAGTGAACATAGTGATGTAGGGATGCAACACGCTTCAGTTGTTCATAAAACTGCTAAATAATAAAGAATCTATCATTCTGAGTTTGTTGTTTTTAGCAAACCTTCTATTAAATATTACTCCAGCTCATGCATCAAGGTTTAGTTACATTCACCATATAATGTGGCTTTAAACTGGACACATTTAAAATCATAGAAAGTAATTTTAGTAATTCTGGTATTTTTTTATCCTGCGTAAATTGTTCACATTAAGTGAATTTAACTGCATTACTTGGCCACATATGATTTGATTTCTTAGCACTTACTATCTAGAGCTTCTACAGGATCTCTTCTTGCATTTGAGGTGTCAGTTGCTAATTATCATTCAGCACCCCAGAACACTAAATAGTTCTGGGGTCAGTACAGCTCAAAACAAAATGCCAACAATCAGACATTTAACGCTTGGCCTCCTTGGCAGAGATGAAAATGTTAGGCAGGATTGGAACATCTCTCTCAGGCTGTCTTTTTTCATTCTTCACACAACCGCCTTCGTCACTTAAAAACACGTGCTACAGTATGAATGCTTTTGACAAATCGTTAACAGAAAACGTGTGCTGTTGTCGTACTGCTATGAACACGTTTGCCCTCGGATGTGGTTGCATGGCACTTCGTAGGAACTACCTTGTGTTGAACATGACTTGGCACATAGTTGGCACACATGGATCAGTTTCAGTCATCTTTTCCTCACTCAACAGTTTAGTTGAACAACAGGTACATCTGCATTAACTCAGTGTATTCCTTAAACTGTATCAAATGACATTTCACCATCCTGCGATGTAACCCATCAGCACAAAGGCTAGAATTTGATATCCGTGAAAGAAGCAGTGGTCTAGCAGAACCCTGGGACCCAGGTGAAGCTGGCGGGACTGGCCTTGTGGCCCTGTGGCCCCCTGTGGCCCTGCTGGGTTTGTTTTAGCTTTAGTTTCAGCCCTCAGCTCTCCACATCTCTGCTGAGCTCCGCTCATCTTCCCTCCGGTGTCCTGCAGTTCCCATGGCCTTGTGCGCCCTCCTCCCAGGCCTCACCCTGAACCAGGAAGTGCCTTTGCTATCACGCACAGTTTTTGTGTTTGTGTGTACGTGCATGTGTGTGCATACAGGACAGTTTCAGGGATGCAGCTGAAGTCAAGAGGACTCTGAACAGGCGTCGCATTATCTTTTGATCCCTGAAAAGTACTAGGAAATGCAAAGCACAACAGCACTTTCCATATTTTTCCTCTGTGCTGCAGGATCAGTTACCTTCTTGAGCTTAGCAGTCTGCCTGTGATATAGTCAGATCAGGGACTCTGATGGCTACATGGTCTTAAGGGTCATTTCTGACGTGGAAAATCATAGGAAACCCAATGATAAACTTAAACACATGTTTCAGATAAAAAAAATCCAGATTTCAAATAGAGTTAAAGCTAAAAATGTTCAATAAAAAAAAGAAGAAATAATGTGTTTTAGTTATGATAGTTAGTTATGATAAGAGTTATCTTCAGAAGGAACAAATGGAACAAATTGTATCTTGTTTTTACCTTCGTCTTTTTACATTACTCAAGTAATGTAAGTGATCTCGTTAGCGTCACATTTACAGTCTGTTTAATAATTTTTTTTTTTTACACAGATGTGCAGGTGGATTTTTTGACTGTGGAGTCTTTGTGGCTGCTTCATGATAGAAATACATTTATATACTCAAAACTCACTGTCTCTGGTGTTTTTAAAGCAAGGAGGGCGGCTCCTGGCATAACATGAGATTTGTTTTCTCTGCTACTCTTTCAGAAATGTTGTTCTAAATGACGCGTAAACAACACTAAAGATACTGCAGGGCGTCTCAGGTTTTGTGATGCCAGTGATGGCAAAGCCTCTGTTGATCAGCAGACCTCTGTCACTTTAGTCTCTCTTTTTCTCAAGCAGCTTTTACTTTGTTCCCCCCTCACCTTCGTCTCTCTGCTGCCGTAAAAACCCGCTGCCCCTATAATTCATGACTGTCATCTGTCTCTTTCGTTGTGTTGTCAGCGAGGTCAGGGGTCAGGCAGTTAGTTGCGGCTTTGCCGGATTGGAATGAACCAGAGGCGAAGAGAGAGACAGAACCAGAAAGAGAGAGATAATAGTTCAGCCTGTTGTGCATTGTCATGTCGCACAAATTATGAACCGAAAGCAGGTAACTTTATGCTTTCCTCAATACACTACATGGCCAAAAGTATGTGGACACTGGAACATTTAACACCTATATGTGATCAATGAACATCCCATTTCCAAAACCATGGGATTTAACATGTTGCCATACCAGACTTCACTTTTCTGGGAAGGCTTTCCATATAATTTTGGAGCCTGGCTGCAGGGATTGTCTCCTATTCATCCACAAGACCAGTGTTGTTTGGTTACAATTCATCCCAAAGGTGTTGGATGGAGTTGAGGTCATTGCTCTGTGCTGGGCCAGTCAAATACTTTCAGACCGAACTTGGAAGAACCACTTTGTTTGGAGAACCACTTTGGAGAGGGTCCCTTCCCGAAGCACACAAGTTGTTTGAACTATTGTTGCATGCTGAAGAATCAAGATTTTCCGTTAAGGCAAAGCCGAAACCACCGGAGAATATGTCCAAAGGTAATCAGAAGTCTGGAAAGTGTCCGCATACATTTGGTCCTAAAGTGTAGACATTGTACATTTTTCCTTGAAAGTTCAAAATCACCCACCCACAGAACAAGGACCTTCAGATTGCACCTTGTGTGATTTTGCTTAGGGATCTACTGTCGAACCGACCGACCTCATTCAGTTTCATTCTTAGTCTAATTCATGTGGCATTGACCTTTTTGACCTGCAGCTTACTGAGCCGAGAACACTCTTCTTTTCACTCTTTTCACCCTCACTCTTTTATCCTTCCATTACCTCTGGTAAATGGGTTTGGCGACATACAGTAGATAAAACCTTCTATCACAGTGTGTAATCGTGTGCAACATTTCATTTTCTGGAAAAACAATATATAAATAAAATAACTAAATGGGTCTGTTTTTGGTTAATTTAATGAATTAAAAACCCAATAAATCAATGTATTTGAAAAAATCCATAAATCCAATTTTGCCATGAAGCAGCTCTGATTATTGCATCATTGCCTGCAACGACCTTATACAACCAGAGAAACAGTAAACAATTAAAGAGAAAGCAGCCTCGGTAGAAATTGTATTTCAAAATCTCTCCTGTCTCATTCTGTCATCCTATTTCATTCTCTACTGTCTTACACGGATCTATTGTCTCATCATATAACGCACCATACTTGAGAAATTACTGCTGAACTGAGAATTCCCCACACGCTGCCATTATTTAGCATGTTGCTTGTTTCTTTCCGTATTCATTTCCTCTAAGTAGCTACACTCAGAATGCACTGGCATAGTGGAGAAAACATTTTCTCCTAGAAACGTTGTTACCTGTCAGGTTCCTGTAACTCATCATTTGGCTGTCAGAATCTCTAATGAGTTCACACTCTTCACATCAGTGCATGGGGAAAATATCCACTCCCACCTCCTCTCCTCATCCTGCTACAGCAGGGCCTGAGGCACATTGCCATGTGTCAGTCAGCTGCATACCTGTGTCCTGATGGGGTGTATCTGCGATTGTTTCCACAGGAGAGTTGACGGCTCGAGAGGAACCTGACTAACCACAGTTTGACGGGATAAAGAGGAAAAAGCTCTCTCTAGAGGGGCAGGTGAGAGAGAAAAACTACAAAGAAAAGAGTAAAGTGCTGTAGATGGAGCTACTTCCATCATCCAGTCTGCCTTTGAAGTCAACAAGCAGATCATATACCCTTAAAATAAACCCTTGCATGATGATAAAACTGGACATGCACACCTTTATTTTTGGGAGTGAGGCGATCACTCACACACGTATTCAAAATGTTATAACATTCTACAAAAACTGCATTCTACTTGTGAAATGTTGTCCCATTTTTGTTAGAGTTGGAGCGTCTCCCACATTTGTACAAAGATTGTACAAAGATTATTGAGGAATAATCTTGACAAACTTCTTCTAAAAACTTCATTTTCTGACCGAGCCTGTTTCTTTCTCATTCGCAGGGTTTCTTATTATCTATTTCAAACTCATCGTACCTACTGCAGGTGCGTAAAAGTGGAATTGCATTCCTTTTTTGTCATGCATTGCATTGTATTTCTTTGTGTTTATATATAAGAATAAAAGCTCACATATGGTGATATTAATATCTGTTCATTGAAATTACAATCGAACTGCCACATCCTTTTAAATCATTGAGATGTGGCCTTAAGTGTCATGTTAAAAATGTTCTTAAGTTTATTTCACCAACTGTAAGTGATTCTCCTAAATGGTATTTTCCTTTAAGTCCAACTAAGTTTTTTCATAATGGAAGAAGCAAAAATTTAGACCAAGTGTTTACAAGTGTGTGTATCCCAGCAGAGTTCTCTTTATTCTGTTTGTAGCATTAATTCCTTTGGTCTGTAAAAGAAAGAGACACGCTGGCATGTTTCTGACAGCCGAGTACGTTCTTCCTCGCACTCAGTTCCAAGCATGAAAAACACGGTTGTAACAAATAATGAGAAGGAGGGATTGTCACTAAAAGTTTCCTCATATTTCTTCGTTCTTCAGGATCAGCTGACGGGGAGAAGTGTCATGGCTGCGTATGGACAGACTCAGTACAGCCCTGCCCTCCAGCCTGCAGGGCCATACACACCTTACACTCACCACACACAGGGCTACAGCATGCCATCTTATAGTAAGTACAAACAAACAAACAATTTGTCAGATTCTACTATTTAGTGTAGCTCTGTTTATGTATCTCTTCAATCACATTATATTACAGTGACATTATAAAACAAATAAGGGAGACACAAGGGGGACGCTAGGGGGAAAGAGACTAATTACAGACATTTTGTAATGTATATGAAAAGCAGCAGATTGTTATACATACATATGTTGAGTTCTAAGCTGGTGAGGGTTGGTGAAGAAAAGTGCAAAAATTCAAGAAATAGACAAAGCTTCACACTTAAACTTGTAGAATACAGAATAGAAGCCTGATAAACATGATAACCGGAGCGGGTGGATATGTACAATCAAATATTAACTACATCTAATTAACTTGCCAGGAAACCATTACTTGTTCTATCAGCTCACCAATTAAAACTGAGAGCTCTCTGCAGTGGTATTAGTCATTGTTAGTAATCGCTCCACAGTGGAAATGTAGACTAAATTAGTAGTAGTAAATAGTAAAAAAGTAGTAAAAGTAAAATAGTAGTAAATTAGTTAATCACATTAAACAAAATCTAAATTATATGCATTTTTTTCTCCTTAGTATCCAACACTGCATGTTGGCTAGTTTTTCATGAAATCAAACAAATTCATCTTCTGCTCCTTCAATGGCATCTCTCCATACTTAGACATTAAAACAGAAGACGGCCTGAGTCACTCTCCAGGACAGGCGGGACTACTGGGCTACTCAAACTTCAGCAGCACTCCTCCCAGTCAGAGTCTCTACAGCTACTCGCACACACACGGTTAGTCTGAAACCCTGTATGTACTGAATGCACACAAACCTTATACAGTATACACCATCTTTGATTTCAACCTTACTGGAAGGAGCATCCATCCTTATGCTGCCTTCCTCAACTTCTTTCACTCCTTTTCCCCTCTCCTCTCCTCCCTCGTCATCTTTCTCTCTTTTCCTCTCCTTCTCTTGGCCACACCTGTTCTCCATTAGCTGCGGTCTGGACTCCTGGCGTCAAAAGTCTCCCCACCCCTCCTCTTTTCTCGGGGTCAGGCCCCCTTTCTCCACTCAGACCAACAACACAGCATGCAAGCGCTTGTGTCTGTTAGAGAAACATATAGACAGAGAGGTAGAGGAATAGAGAGGATGAAAGAAAGAAAGAAAACAATAAGAGAGAAAGAGAGGGAGAGAACAAGATATGGATTGAGGGGCTTCGCCAAAAAAACAAAAACGCAGATGAAGACGTGGTATTCTTAAGAGTGTGTGCAGCTCTTTGCCCACCCATGGCTACGTGTGTTTGTTTCTGATTTTGTGTGTGTGTGTGTGTGTGTCTATGCTGTAGGCATTCCTCAGTCGTCCGGCGCCCAAAGCATGACTCACTCAGTGCGACTTTATGGCTTTGAAAGCAGCGTGAAATTGACCTTGTGTGTGTGAGAGGGGAGAGGTTAAGGTGCATTATACAGAGGGGGGGGTAGGTTTAATGTTTGGAGAGTTGGGGATGACCCTGTTTCCACTGTATGGATGAGACAAAGGAGAGACAACAGTAGATGAAGTGTGTACATGACTTTGTATTCCCTTTTGTTGTTGTTTCACCAAAAGTAATTTCTCTCCCACAGCTGCACACCAATTTGAGCTTGTTCAGAGTTTGTTAAAGAATATATTCATTTTGTTTCAACTTTGATCTTATTTTTGTAGGTCTGGCATTAGTTTTGATCAATTACAATGGCACTGTACTCACCAAGTTAATTGTCGAGATCTGGGAACAGCAACAATGCTAAAACAAAGTCAGACAGGGCGAGAAACTTGAGTGCTCAGACAATCAGCCAGCTTTTCAACACGCCAACAGTTTAGTCAAATAATCCAAACCACTTTATTTGGAGATAAAACACAGAAGTTCCTCTGGAAAGTGTTTCTCAGGAAAACTGTGCGTTCAAATAGAGCGAGTATGGTAGGTCAGAGTTGAACAACAAATCAGACGGGGCAAGAAACAGTAGCAGTAACACATACAAAAGGTTTTTAACAAACCACAAACTTATTTGGAAGAGAAAATTAAACAGACTCGTACACTTTTTATGAGGTGTAATTTATGAGGATAATGAGGGATTATTACCAACATTTAGAGTGTGCACTCTTGCGGTTTCACCTCCAAGCAAAACTGCTGGTTTGTTTACAAGCCGTCTGACCCCTCTTATATTCGTCTAGTCGGACTTCATTGTAATGATTTCACCGTGTTACCAGGTCTCAGCAATAACTGATATCATAACCGATAGAAATGAGGTCCAAAGTAACACGAATTAGACTCAATAAACTGAAACTCCTTGGACATAACAATAGCATTGATTATCAGTGTTGCTGACCTGACCTTGTCATACTAAATGTAAAGACCATATCTAGTTGAATAAAAGCTTTATTCAGACCCTGACTTTAAAAGGTTAAAATATGATCAAATATTTAATTATGTCACAAAGTTGGTGGAGCACCTCTTTAATAGCTCCTGCAAAGACCTGCAAATTCCACCCAAGACTAGACAACTAATGAGCGTTCATTCTTGACCCTGTTGTAGTCGGACAAATGTTAACTTTTGTCCCAGATAAATCTAGCTTTCCATATCTCTTTCTCTTTTTGAGGATATTCAGATGTCAGACATTATACGGGAATGTAAATATTCATGTAAACACACTTTTGATGAAACCTCTTACAAACTGCAAAGCCTTCAATGACTGTACTCTGTTAGAGCACGACTGTGGAACCAACAAACAGTTTTTTAACAGTGTACTTTGAGTTTGAAAGACACTGTTCCCAAACAAAATACATTTGTTTGAATATTTTTATGCATAAATCATTAACTGCAAACTTCAAACGGTAATAAACTGCCACAACAACCAAATGTTTGTAGGATTTCAGAATGTTTCCATGTCATCCATTATACTGTACACAATACACAAGCACACACACACATACACACCACAAAAAGCCGTAGAAACATGTACTGTACACTGTGTGTACAACTGAAACCGAATGGGGACTATGGGAGCCTTTATGTGTTTACTCGAGAGAGACCTCCTGTATTTTTCCTTTAGCCGCTTTGAGGATTGTTGTGTTGTCCGGGGAGCTTTCAGTGCGGTTCTGCCAGTGAGTCATTATTCTCCTGTTTGTCATGCACTGTGGACTGGAGAAGAAGAAGAACTGGGGAGCAAGTGAGAGCAGTAGTGGACTGATGAAATGATGGAAGGAAGACATGAGGAAGTGAATATTTGAAACAATGTCAGAACGGCTTCATTGTCAACTTCTTGTACAGCTTGCAGTCAAAACAAACAGGGTTGGTCCTTCACAGAAAATAATACTAAATCAACTTCATACCATCTGAGTACGAAAGTTACATACTATCAATTGTACCTTCCTCCTGTACACAGTGAAAAACACCCATTCATTAAACACTACAGTTGCGGACAAATCAATTATTTGCGAATGTTATTTGACCTGTTTTCTATTTAAATACAAATACCTTTATTGCTGTGCACACAATCATCTGCAAAAGCAACTTTCATGATGTACAACATGTATTGCTATTAGGCAACCATTTAATCTACAGGCAATTTAGAGTTGCCAACCTGCATGGCTTTGGGAGAATCACCCGGAGGAAACCCATGCAGTAACATGCAAACATCCAGAAATGTCCAAGGCCGGCCCACAGGTTCAAACCCAAAAGCTTTTTGCTGTGAGGCCTTTTAAGAATTTTCAGCAATGCTAGCTCCATTGTCTGTCTGTTCGTCAGTTGATTGGTCCACCAGTTTTAGTGCACGCTCAATCAACAACTATTAGATGGACTGTCGTGAAGATTTGTTCAGACATTCATAATCCCCAGATGAATCCTTATGACTTTGATGACCCCCTGACTTTTCCTGTAGCACCACCAGCAGGTCGACGTTTTCATTTAGCTCATGAAATATCTGAATGTCTACTTAATGGATTGGCACACAATTCCATACAGACACTAGTGATTCCTAGAGGATTGATCCCACTGACTTTGGACATCCTCTGACCCATTTGCTTTTGAGTGAAATGTTTTGACAGCTGTTGGATAGATTTCCTCCACATAATGAATTACAATAACTGGTGACCCCTTCATTTTTCATCTAGTGCCATCAAGTCAAAACTGTCCCAATACTTAAGTTAGAGACCAGATACATTCAAAACTAATGGCCTATCAACCTCAACTGCACTTTGATTTCCAGGCTAATTAGCACATGTTAGCACTAAACTAAATACACTAAACTAAAATGGTGAGCAGGTAAACATACCTGCAAACAATCAGCATGTCAACATCATCACTGGGGGCATGTTAGCATGCAAACATTAGCATTTAGTCCAAATCAACACTGTGCCCAAGTACAGGCTCTTGAAGCTGTTAGCAGTCTTGTTTAAACTTCAACACATGATGAGTAAGCACTGTATCTGTTCACAAGTGTTATTCTATCACTGCACCTAGTATTAGAAATCAGTAAGAAGCTCTCTATTGCCCCTAAGTTTTTTGATTGATTGAACATATAATGGAATGTATGTACTGTCTGCTTATGAGCTCTCAAAGTTTAATAATATTACATGAAGCCGTTGAGCAGTTATATGCCTTTTTATGAGAAGCCACACAGAACACACTCTTTTGCCCAGTAAACGTCAAAAGTGTATCTGTTCCTCCTTGGTCCATGGCCAGCCAGTTTTGTTCATTTCCATTATTAACCTTGTGAGATATCCAGCTAACTGAAAAACAGAAAGAATGGGATGGAAATTAAAAATGCTGTTTAACGCTGTAGGTGGAGGTGATAAGATTACAAGATAAAAAGAAAGATGCAGGGTGAGTCAGTGTCACTGTGGGGGGAAATTGCTTGGAGATAGACATTCCTGACTTGGCTTGGTTAGACTGACAAGATTTCCAGAGCAGCAGCAGCAGGAACAGCAGACTTTCCCACCTGTATTGTTATGTCAAACATAAATCTCACTCCCAGCCCCTGCAGCACTGAGCTGTCACTGAGGAAGGAGTCAAAGTTTACTGCTCATTACTTCCTCCACACATTTTCACAGATCAGATCGGATGCTGTGAAATTATATCTGAGTTTGATTCATCGACATCTAACACATTCAAATCTCCCACCAGTTTATGGTTTGTGATTGTTTTCTATCCTGTATGATGAATTCTTATCTGAAAGTTTAATCTTTGTCTTCACATCATTTTTCAGGTGGTGGTCTTTCATCTGGAATTTTTCAAGGCACCCATGCAATTTCCAGTTCAACTCCATTCAACTCTACGCAACAAGTGAGTAATGTAACTTCAATGAGAACTGCTAAAAAATCAGAAGAGTTTCCACAATAGGATACAGTCATTTCTGGAAGAACATTTTTTATATTACAGCAATTTTGACAACAGCAAAAAAACATGTTAATTTAGATGTTTTATAAAAATGATGTTGTTGACTTTCCAAATGTAGGATGTGTCATTTTTGAATAACAATGTTCATATTTTAATGACACTGATTCATTAAAGTCATTGTTTATTTGTTGACAGGAGTTTTCAGCATACTCAAGCTACACTCAGAGTCAGTACTCTCCGTATTATAACTCGCATCACTACAACAGCCCCTACCTAAGCAGCAGCAACATCAGCCCCGCTGCCATTACAGCCCCATTAGCCTATCAGCACCCAGAACATGCCGTCATGCTGCCCAATCACAGCCCAGAGTCACAGACAGGTGAGAAGTGATGAATCACCTGTGCTTTATCTGCTTTTGAGTTGGTTTTTTGGGTTATTTTTTTCAAAAGCAATTCTTATCCACCTGTCTTCAAACGTATTATGGAATTATATCTCTAACCCCCAGACTGCCTTTCTTTTAACCTAAACAGAAGCACATGTATAGTATGGATACCCACGAAAAACTTACTGAAAAAGATAGACACACATTTAAAAAAATAATAAAAGTATTTAAGTTAAGTGTGTGTGTTTGTAGCATGAGAACTGAAATTACAGGCAAGTTTTTGTAAGTTAGTTAAAGTAAGTTTTGTATTCTTTGTCACTTGTCACTTTGACAAGTAAAATTCCACTTTTACATGGTCTTTATTTAATAAATCAATGTCTGAAAAAAGGTTCTTTTTTTAGAGACTGATTAAAAACTTTGTTGTGTGTGTTCTAGGAGAGTACCACCCGCCGCCCAGCCCCCCCACACCAGGTAAAGAGGAGGGGGTCCAAGCACGAAGGGGGTCAGATGGGAAGTTGAGGGGAAGAAAAAGAGTCAGTGACCCCGCTCCACCTCTGGACTCTGATATAGAGGTAAACACACGCTCACACTGTGTTGAAAATTATCAGTATTTCTCTACAATATTTGTCTTTCTCTCTCTCTCTCACTCTCTCACTCACACACACACACACACACACACACACATAAACCTTCATGAGGTTAACATTACATATCTGTTATTTCACTGCAGCGTGTGTTTATCTGGGACCTGGATGAAACCATCATCATTTTCCATTCACTCCTCACGGGAACCTTCTCCTCACGATTTGGCAAGGTACGGTGAAACGACTCCTCCCTTTGTCATTTAATGCAAGAAGTATGTGCTCTAGCTCATCACACTGACAACAGTTAATTACATGGTAGGTAGGCGCAGTTTGGAACTAAGCCCTCACAACAACAAACCAGTGTAATCTTGCTTCAGTCAAATGACCCTTTGTCTTAGTGATCTAGTGCTTATTTGACAAACAGTCAAAGGTTTGGCTGCCCGACCGAGTCCACGACCTTTCAGTCTCATCCCTGAGCATTTTCACACGCTGACTGTTTTGCCTTTCTGCCCTCTTGTTTCTTTTCATAATGCACTGGGGTTGTTTAGCTACGCCGGCATCCTGCGGCGTGATTGACAGCCAGTGGGACCTTTACATAACAGGCAGGCAGCTGACAAGGGGCGGACAGTGGTGCGTTTCTTGGTTTTGGCCGGCGACGTGTGTTTTGAATTCTCACGGTCCCCCTGCGGGTTGACACAAGGCTGATGGGAGTTTGAGAGCAGCGTTTCTGATCGGCTCAGCCCACGGCAGACCATGCATGCCGTTGTTTCTTTTACTTTCTTTTCTGCCTCAGTGAGGGGGCTGAAGAGAAACAGGGAAGAAGAGACAACGAGAGAGAGGGGGAGAGAGAGAGAGAGAGAGAGAGAAAGAGAGCGAGGGGGAGAGAGAGAGAGAGAGAAAGAGAGAGAGAGCGCAAGAGTGGATGTGCTGAAATGTGACTCATGTGCCAAAAATTCCTGATTCCTCCCACCACCCAAACACCCCGCTGCTGGATTCAGGGAAGCTCAGTTGGACAGACTCTGACATCAAAACTCAGACATGCAGCAGAGGAATTAAATGAGTGACAGCGGAAAAACAGATTAACAGTCCAAAGCGTCAAGACAGCTTACAAGCTAGCAATGCTATTTTTTTTCTCCCTCCCAAACTTGCAGCTAACTCATCTTACTCTGACAACCAAAATGCTTCTTTTTTTTTTCCTGGCATGAATTATCTCGACTTCACCACTTTGTGTCCCCGCTTTCTGTCTTCTTTTAACAACCCTGGCTCTTCCCATTAGGGCCAGCCTATTAAACTCTTATCATAAGCAAATGTTTGGACCTATATGGAAAGGCAAGTCTGGGCCCAGCGTGCAGGAAAGACTAATGGGCATGTTGAAAGACAGTTGTTTTCACCAGCTTGGTGAGCCAGAGGTGAATGGAGATCCACATGAGGAGCTGATTCCCTCCACTGTAACCGCTCTTCCATTATCTCATCTATCATACAGCACCCCTCTCTGTCCTCTAGTGTTTGAATTTCCTTTTTTCCCTCCAGCTCTGTCTTTCAAATTAAACATCCCCTGCATTAGAGTAAAGGTGGGAACTGAAAGCTTTAGGTGCTTGATTTGTTACTTGTCCTTCCTCCCCCTTTTTTATTGTCTTTCTTCTTGAAATTCTTTTCTGGGATTATCAGAAAGAGGCTTTTATTCGTTCCTCTGTATAGAGCTTCCCTCGTTTTTAGAGGAAGGTGATTACAGATAATTATTTCAATTATTAGACAAGCAGAACAAACCTTTCCTAAGCCTTTAACTCCTCCCTCTTCATCCTTTCCATTCATCTCTTCCTCTTCTGGCCCGCGTTTCTCAATCCTCCCCCTCGTCATTTTCTCCTTGTTATACTCCTACTCCTCTGAACTTTTTCTGCCCTCCGTCCTCAATTACCTTTTTCTCTTTTTACACCCTTTTTTTTGGAGGGAGGTATTTTGTAATTGTCATCATTTACCCCACTTGTGTCATCAAGTCCATTTCCACCATTGTGAGCCAGAAGACAGCTCTGCTTGTCATTTCAGATGCACTAATCTAAGGTTCACCTTTGGCTGACACCCCTCTGCTTCTTCTGTCTCACTGCCAAAGATGAGCCAACAAAACAAAAAGCTACATACACAAACCTGCTTTTGTAGTCTTGAACAACAACACACCCACGCAGTTTGTCAGCGTCGTTGCCTGCACATCATGATTTATGTGTTTGTCCAGGTGACTTTTTATAATTTGAATATTTGTAAAAAGAAGTTGGTGTGACCCTCGTGTAGTTGTTTGCTTTTTTCCATGCGCGAGAAAAAGAACAGGAGAAGGGAGGCTGGGTTGTGTGAAAACGCTGAGAAACGGTCAATATCAAAGACACAGTACTTTTATTATTTTTTTTATTTTTTTTACAGATATCACTGCCCAGGTGAATTCTGCAATACCTGATTGTATTTGAACTATTTAAACCACTTATAGTTCTTTATGTCTTAGCCCATTCATTACAAATCACATAGACTTTCTGTTGTGTTTTTTTGGATGTATTTTTTCATTGTCATTGATTTCCATTAATTTATGAGAAAGTCTTTATGCAAATCAAATTGGTACAGACATCCATTGTCCCCAGAGGATGAATCCTGACTTTTCCTATAGCGCCACCCTGGAGTTGAAACATTTGTTATTATGTGAAATGCGGCAACAACTATTGGATGGATTGCCATGAAATTTGGTACACATGTTCATGTCCCTAGCTCAAAGCACTTTGCACCAGTGTTTAATAAAAAAGTGTTAGTGTGTCAGTGTCAGTAAATAAAATGTGTGTGCATAATTTTCTGTAATAATTCAGGAAACAAAGCCAGTGGAGAGATTTGGGGAAAACCCTGTCTGGGGCCAAAACAAATAAGTCTGAAAAGAGATGGTGAAGATAAGAATCGGCAGAGAGTTTGATTGACAGATAAATATTCACACTTGCCTCTCCCTAAAACCTGTTTACGTCAGCCCAGCAGTGGTGTGGTGAATTTACTCTGTACTTAAGTACACATTTAAGGCAGTGTGCAAAATAAAAAATATGTATGTATGTGCATGTGATGTGCGTGTGTTTGTGCGTTATAGTTCTCACGAGGTGACCTGCTCCGATTACAGCCAGAAAATGTTGGTGCGCAACGAGGAACTAAATAAATGTTAAATAGATAAATAATTTAAAAACGGGCCGAAGCTCCGTGTTTTGAGTAATTCATTTTCACCTGCGTTTCCTGATCAGACACACTCAATACTCACACCTCTACAAAACCATGCGTAATATTACGCATGGCTGGCACAGCGTGGATACTTTCATGAACTCATTTAACTGGGATCTGAACTTGTGAGCTTTTCTGACGCCGGTGAGCTGTTGTGAAAGATTCACAGTTTATACAGCGACATCATGAATAGCAGCGGAACCGCAGAGTCCGCAGATTTACACCGTCAGCTGCCTGTTCAGGGGCATCAGTCGCATTTTCTGCGTTGCTCACCTTTCAATATTTAAACATGAAAATCCATTTTACAATAAAGCTTAATTTTGAGACCCCCTCAAAATTAGATGTGTCCGTCTTTGGGGGGGTCCTACTTAAGTCTTTTATTTTCTTTTACTACAGTGTGGTATTAGTTGCTTAAGAAAAGGATGTGAATACTTCCTCCACTCCTGCAATCCAGTGAATCGGTTTGTAGGAAGTGAAAGCTGTTGAGAGAGACAAGAAGGCAGCTGCACTGACAAGGCGAGAATAATGACAAGCGAAATGGTGTTCAATATTCTGAGAGGAGATCCTGAAGAGACAGAGTTTTTGTTGTTTTGACATAATTGTTTTTAACGAGGTCAACCCACAAGCTGTATTTTACAGACCAGGTTTTTATTGTTTTCTTTTTCATTTAAATGTGCTGAAGTGTATGTGACTCTGGCAGATGGAGAGATAAGAGTTTGCACTTTGCCTGAGGGGAAATTTGTTACCATTGTATATATACACTGCACATGCCTCAAAACACAAGCACGTATGTACAGTACATTCACGTTAAGACACACATTTGATAGGAAATAAATTGTGTTGGGGGGGGGGGGGTCAAGAAGCCAAAGAGAATTAAAAAACTTTGGGATTAGGTCCAAACAACAGATGCAGAAGTGTACACAACAACTTCTGTAGAATAACTTCTGTGCAGTGTGGTTGTCAGAGCAAGTTATTAATTCTAGGGTGTGTGTGTGTGTGTGTGTGTCAGGACTCCTCAAAGGCAGTGTCTCTTGGTTTGTGGATGGAGGAGATGATCTTCAACCTGGCTGACTCAAGACTCTTCTTCAATGACTTGGAGGTAAGTTTTTACATTTTAGTGATAAACTGACTCGTGAAAAAAGTGCAAAAGGGAGCTTGTTAACAAAATTGCAGGATTTGAAATGTTCCCTCTTAAACCAGTATCTTGGACAGTATGCCTTACTTTAGACAAAACTATTGCCTATTACTCATTTTGTACTCTGCGTCTAAGTGTTTTGGGGGAGTTTTTTAGCAATAATTGCGAACGGTAGGTTTTTGCCAGTAGGCTGGAAAATAGCAGCAGTGAGGATATATCCAACAGCATAAGCTGGCACACTGTTGACCAGAAAACCTTCCCAGCACCAGCTTAGTAAGAGGTTTGACATTTGGGTGCTGTTTTCTTACCTGGCATAAGGCACAGTGGCAGTCATTGTAGAAATCCCCTCACTCAACATTTATCCTGTATTAATTCTTACTACAGCATTTTCCAAACAATTTGCCCGCCTCGGTTGAGCAAGAAAATTAAAGATAGGTTATTAAGTGCTGGAATAAGGGCTCTTACAGTTCGACCTAACCTGCTGCCTAAAATCCACCACAGTTAACATGGATATTGATGCAACCTAACAAGCATGACTCCTTCAAAAAAAAAAAAAGAAGAAACTCCAAGTGGTCATTAAAATGCAGTTTTACTACCTGCTAGTGACTGAAAAGTTCATATGTTTTTCATCTTGCATTCCTCTGCCTTGTTCTGACAAAGAAAACAGATTAGAGAGGAACAGAGAGAGAGAACAACTACTCTTTGTGCCGTAATTATAGGTGTGCGTCTGAGTATCCGAGAGGAAAATTTGTCAAATGGGAGGAGGAACAGTCGAGAGGAGGGAAAGGAGCCAACAAAGCCATTTGCTAACTCGGTTCTTATCCCCTCTTTTGTTGTCAGGGCTCAGTAAATCTCTAAAGCAGTAGACCACAGCGGGTTGACAACTCCTGTTAAGTCTTGAGGTACAATTATCTCATCCTTCCCTTGTCAGTAGCTACGTCAGTGGCTAGGGGTGCTATCATTCTGCCATAACTGTAAAACCAGCAGAAGATCACATAATTGTAATGGTCATGCATGGCTGCCTGATTAATCAAAATCAGAGTTTCCAGTTGAAATTTTCCTGTTGAAAAATAAAACTGAAATAAGAAATATCTACTTAATTTCCAGCTCTTAAATGCTCTGTAGTCTCTCAGTATGTGACGTGCTGAAGGGGTCGTTTGTATTGTATGGCCGGTTTTAGCGGCTCTGCATTGGTGGATGGCACCTGAGGTCATCCGCCATTGGGAACTGAGTTATGTGGAGATGGAGGGAAGATGAGGTAGCGTCTCCGTTTGGCCCAAGACGGCAGAAAGGTGATGGGAGACCAATAATTCTGTGTCACTGCGTGACAACTGGAAGTTATACTAGGACTATGTGTGCATGTGTATTATGTGTATATGAAAGATAGAAGGTTGTGGGACTTTGAGGCTTGAAGCAGGACTCTGGATAAAGACAGAGAAACAAGAGATTTGGGGATTTTTTTAAGGAGACACTTATGATCAGACACAGTTGTGTATTTTTCTCCTGGCCTGTGATGATGGATTTGAGTTCCTTGTTTTTGTTTTTGTCCGACATATCCAATCTTACAAACTGTTTTCAAGTCTCTGATTTAACTGCACATTGCTGAAGGTGTTTTAGCTGTAGCCACATGTTTAAGCTACAGTGTGGTTTTAATCCCTGCGGTTGGGTTGGTTGCATTAACGTCCAATAGAGAGGAACAACATGCACACCACTGTGCTTGTCAAAGACAATGGGCCTTTCTTCAGAGAATTTTTTGAACCAAAATGTTGGCGACGCAAAAAAAAAAAATGCAGATTTACTTTACTGTAATTTACTATGTGGTTACACCAGAACTGCATAGCCGTGTTGACTATCCCGTATCTCTGGCGCCTCGTTGTCCCGTGTCCCAACACCTTATTTCCTCCTTTTTTGTCTTTAATTTAAGCTCTTTTTTTTTTTTTTTTTTTATCTCTGTGGCTGCTATCACTCCCGGAGGCTCCCCTAAAGAGGAGAGACCTGCCTGTACAGGGCTCCACTCTGAAATGGATCTCTTGATATATCCGTTCTCCTTTTCATTTCCCAGGAATGTGACCAGGTTCATATTGATGACGTGGCATCAGACGACAACGGACAGGACCTGAGGTAAAGCCTCTGCTGTGTTACTGTACTTGGAGCCTGCTGAGGGGCTTGTGAACCAGACTTGCCCTCTGGGTTTTAGTGCACAGGAGGAAAAAAGCAGTGAGATGAGACGAAGAGTGTGTGCGTTTGTGGCGTCTGTGTGTGTTCATGCTTGCAAGCATGTGCATGTCTTTTATTTTCTCGACTTCCACAGGAATATAATATGTCACAGGATTATCCAACGCTTTCATTTCTCATCAAAGTATCTCTTTATCATTCCCTCTGTCTCCCGCAGTCCAGACGTTTTATTGCATAAACTTGTTGAAGCACTTTAGGATAGTTTTTTTTTTATTTTAGGAGTGATTTGAGAAGGAGCCAGACTGTACCAAAGTACTTTTTTGAAGTATTTATTTTATTGAACTTGGCCCTTTTCATTCTCAAAAGATGTTTTTATATCCTAGCCGTGCTGAATGTATATACTTCATGATTTCTTACTGACAAAGCTTCATTCACTGCTAAAACTCAGTGTCCACGATGTTCAATTTTGAAGCGTTTCTTGTCCCTGACATTTTTGTGGTTGCACTGGCACACCTCCCTAAATTTGATGAATGGTTTAAGCACTGCCTTCTTGTTCAAAACTTGAATAGTCTGAATCAATTCCTAGAGCTAGAAACTGCATCCACGAACAAACTGTAGTTATACAAATTCTTAGAGCATCCCCTCTGAAACACTGATAATAGCGCTGCTTTAAGATGCTCTGGATAAATGCAGTTTGTGTCTTTATGATCTGTACACTGACTGTTTCCTGTATTGTGATCCTGCAGCACTTATAACTTTGGGTCGGACGGCTTCCAGAGCCCAGCAGGGGCCGGCTCTCTGTGCCTGGGGTCAGGGGTCCACGGAGGGGTGGACTGGATGAGGAAACTGGCTTTCCGATACCGCAGAGTCAAGGAGATCTACAACACATATAAGAATAATGTCGGGGGTAAGCTCAACTCTCATTTAATTTAACACTGCCGTGCACAGGCCAAGCAAAAATTAGATTTAGATTAGATTTAGATTATTATATGTGGTTTGATAGCAACAGTAAGATAATGTCACCATTATTATCACCATAGGAACATTTAAATATTGAACTGCTGGTAGACCACACGCTAGTTCAATTTAAACACAGTTCTGCTTCAGGCCACAGAGATTTGTTTGAGTTGTGCCTTTTTGTATTTGCTCGTATCAAGTTATAGAAGCTGCTTTAGAAAAATGCATGTTGCATTTTTAAAGCTCCAGTTTGTGCATCTGCCAAACCTCTATTAGGGGTGAAAATGTGGTGAGCATATGACGATAAACACCTGCTCTTTCCAAGAAGAATCTTTGTAAAAAAAAAACACAAAAACAACAGGATAAAACAAATTAAGAATAGTAACTCATTACTGACGTATTACCTATTAAATTAACTGACTCATAATGTGGTGAAAAAGCTAAAAGGAAAGAGACATGTTTGTTTGTCAACTAGGATAATGAGTCACACGTTGTTCAATAGGAAGCCTTGTGCACTGCTGATTACAGCTGGCTGCTTTAAGTCTGCTGTAAACCATGTGTCTGAGGTTTTGGCTGCAGTGTATGTTGTGTGAGAATCGTCCAACCAAAAACTGCGGGAGAAAATAAGGTTTTGCAGCGTCTCAGTGAATGAGATCTTTTATGCATTAGAGCTATACGGGTTCATGTCCTCCCTGTTTTGTTGCAAAGAGTGACCATCGAGCTTGTGCTTCTCCCCGATGGGCAGGTTTGCTGGGCAGCCCCAAGCGAGAGGAGTGGTTACAGCTGAGGAGAGAGATGGAGGTCCTGACTGACCTGTGGCTGACTCAAGCACTCAAAGCCCTGGCTCTCATCAACTCGAGGTCAGTCCATGCCACCATGGTTTGATTTACACGAGCGGGTTAATTAACATCAGCTGTTAGCTGACCAATATGTTGTCAGTTTTTCCTCCATATCTTATTATGAGTTTCTATCATAGTTTACCTCATTTAACTTGTGCAATTGAATGTGTCTGTAGTATAAATGTGTCGTGTCATGTCCTGTTGCAGGCCAAACTGTGTGAATGTGTTGGTAACCACCACCCAGCTCATCCCAGCCCTCTCCAAGGTGTTACTGTATGGTCTGGGCTCAGCTTTCCCCATAGAGAACATATACAGTGCCACCAAGACAGGTGAGGACAATTTAGAGACGAATCGTTCAGGGAGAAACCGATTAATCAAAAATACATTCACTGTTAATCTCCTACTGTCCTCTTTACTTTTCTATGCCAATACATTTCACAGTTTAAAGTTTTTCTTCAAGCATACTATTTTAATACATTAAACTCTGATTTCCCCTCTTTTCAAAGGCAAAGAGAGCTGTTTTGAGCGTGTCTCTCAGAGGTTTGGTCGGAGAGCAGTATATGTGGTGATAGGAGATGGAGCCGAAGAAGAGGCCGTGTCCAAAAAGGTATAAAAACAATCTGTTTTTTTAACACTCTGTCAGAATTATTCCTGGAGTCCTGCAAATCTTTTCTTTTTCCCCGTTATGCTTTTGAAGATTGTAGGCTAACATGTTATCCACATGTATTTTGTCACATACTATAATCCCCCTCCAAACCACAGTCTAGAATATTGCACATCTGCATATGCCTACCATAAGTTTGCTTGTTTTACATTAAACAAATGTGTAATTTTTCCACTTCCTTTTGGTTTTCTCAGAAGAACATGCCGTTCTGGAGGGTTTCCTGTCGGGCCGATCTGGAGGCTCTGAGCCATGCACTGGAGCTGGACTACCTTTAGAGGGCGCCAGCTGTCACGCTCTGCTTTTCCACCCAAATCACGAGAGGCTCGTGAACTCCTGAGTGCAGCTAATAGGTGAAGGTGCACCCTAGAGACTGATTCAGAGTTAGTATTGGTTTTTCAAGGTTTGGGGCCAGGCATCTGATCCCTAATGAACACCCAGGCGGACAATTTCACACCAAAGCCAAAGGAACTGTGAGGATTTTGAAGCGAGGCTGCAGTTTATCTATGAGACATACACATGAAGCCAAAAGTGCTGGACCAAAACAAAAGACCAAAGTAAAATGAGGGACCGAAGCTTCATAACTAACACCAGGGAACTATGGTTAATACTGCAAATACTTTATTTTTTAAACCACCTTCCACCTTTTTTTAAATTCAGTTCATCTCAACTTAATGAAAGGTATACCATTTTTGTGCACAAAAAAGTGAAGCACTGAATGCAACATTTTCCATCTTGTTTATTGAACACAGTGAGTACGTCTGCATGGATGAAAAGGTCAGATTGTTGGTAGCTTGTTTGTTATGCTGAGTGCTTTTTAAAAAATTTGTTCTGAGACCAAACCCAATTTCCAAATTGATAATAAAAAAAGACTTAAAATGATGATGTTACGTGGGATAGATTTTGTTTTAAATTTGTTTTTCTTTCATATGTCGGCTAGATAAATGTCAGATCATTTTCTCCTCATAGGTAGAGGCTATTGAAAATAGTCTGATTGTATCTTACCATTACAATGTTAGCTATTTATTATTAGTTAAATTCACAACACAATGAGGTATAAACAGTTTGGGAGCACAAAATAAAAAAAAAGTCCCCTTCAAAGACCAAAAATGATGATCTTGTAAAATGTTTTGATAAGAAGTTGTCTTGATGATGCTGTATTATAGGCCGGTGCTCAAATCCTTACTTTTGATTATGGATTGTATATGTTTTAATTCTCCTTCTTTTCTGTCTTTGTTCAGTTTCCTAATAACCTGTTTGTAATATAGATGAACTGGTATGGTTGTGCATGTGCCGATAACACTGCCTGTCAGCTTAGCTATGATTTGTATATAATGCTTTATTGTCGATTTCTTTTGACAGACAGTTAAAAATAGATTAATAAAGATAAATTAATTGCATTGTGGGGAAAGGAGAGTCGTGTTTTGTTTTGTTTTATATCACAGAGTTACTCAACGCAGAGGCTTATAAAACAAAAGAGGGATTAAATGACAAATAAATAAATGATGAATGTGTGAATTACATGTAATCATCAAGAGGTTTGAGAACGAAATTGCCTTTTTTGAGGAAAGGTCCCCCTCTTCAGGGCAGAAAAAGAACTGCAATGAAATAAATCCACATAACTGTATTTGACAGAAGAAATGTGACACACTAGATTTTTACTTTGTTTTATTTCTCAAACAAAGCAAAAAGCACAATAATCAATTCAAACCTTTTGTTGCAGCGTTTTTAATTTTAAGTAAAATGCAAATTGTCAGGCAGCAATGTAGATTTTCATGGCTCAAATAAATAAATAGCAAAACAAATAAATATAATTTACATTCACATTTATATCAAGCAGCAATAGAAAAACATAAGGGTTGGATGGCAGTAATCTGAATGCGTCCTCTGCGACTGGTTGCCATGTGCTTAGTATTCAGTGCTGCTTAGTATTTACATTTAATTTCAACATAAATAAAAAATGTTTTTCAAAGGCAAATCAACGCTGACATCAGAAATGTAAGTACTGTGTCCAAACGTGGCACCTGATCTAAGCACCGTGGACAGAGACCATCTTGAAGCCTCTGATAGTGGAGTTGACGTTTGTGAGTGACAGGCTGGCCTGCAGCATCTTTGTTCCCACCATGCTGGGGATGAAGGTGATGTGCTGATCCACTCTTCCTCCTGGACGCAGTGGGAGCATCCTGCAGGAAGAAGACACAGGGAAGATATAAAAGAGCTCACAAAAAGTTGCAGCACTACTTCTTCTACTACTACTACTTCTCTGTGACCTGCCTTCACCTGGTTGGAGTTGACTGCATCAGAAACGGTTTTGTTTGACAGGTACGCAAACATTATTTCAGTGTGAATATCTCACCCTTGTAGAACGCATTGTAAAGTTACATTTTTGCTTAGAACTAATCACACTCTTCTCAGAATCAAGCAGCCTCGACAAACCCTTCAGTTCTTTCATAAATTATTTGCACAGCAGTGAAACATTTCATTGATTATCCTAGCCACGCCTGCCTGAACACTGAACACAAACGTAAGTAGAACAATATAAATCTAACAAACCTACATTCCTTCAGCAAAGACACTCTGTCCTGTCATGTACTGCACAGTGACACATTGGCAGTGTTTGTGCATTCCTTCGCTGATTCATTTAGCAGCAATTCATGATGCATAAATCAACATTCAACATGTACATAAAAAAAAAAGGAAGACAAGAGATCATACCTGAAGAGAACCTTGCCCTGGATCAGTCCGGCCCCAGCTACAGTCAGCACTCCGCTCACCGGGTAAGAAAACGGGTTGGTGAAGGTCACCGTGGCTCTCTGCTCTTTGCTAGCCACAATGGACTCTTTATTTGCGATCTGAAGGAGAAATCTGTGTTATTGAAACCCTGATCATTCCCCTAAATAACCCCTTAAATCATTTTAAAGTGAGTCATAAGTTATACATTCTGTATGTTTTCTACAGCTCTTCACTGGATCTCTACAGTGCTTTAAGTGAAATGATCAAACAAAAGATTTATTTTCTTTTTGCTGCTGCACCATCCCATCAGACAAGTACACATTCCTTGTGAAAAGTTTTAGACTTTATGCCTTTGTTTAGCATTCCACATGAGGTATCCATGTGACATCACACATTTAATGCCCACCATATAATTTCTTAATCCCTCTAAAGACAGTGCCATCTAAGCTATTGCTTAGAAACATTCAGAACCTCTCTGTTCCTCGAGTACCTGTATGGTGAGCTGTGGGCCGGCGATGTTGAACTCGTCTGCAGCCAGGACCCGCTCGTGACTGGCCATGTCCTCCAGGACTACTGCGAGGTTTATCAGGCCGTCTCCCACCAAATCCTTATACTGGGCAGGGAGGATCTGCTGGTGAACAGCCTTGGCTGGAGACACAGAGCGAGAACGAGAGTGACGTTTAATCCACAGCAGTCCTTCAGAAGGGAACATCTGAGTTTGTAGATGACTGAAAAGTGAATTTACCTTCCATGGGTGCCAGTTTGATAACACCGTGGGTTTCCCAGAAGGTGCCTGAGGGACTGCGGTTGTATTCTTTAGCCTGGGCGTTGAAATGCACCTTCATCATCTTGGCAACGCTCTGCTTGTTGATGACTTGCACCGTGAAGCGGACAGGCTCCCCGGAAACAGGAGCTTTATCCAGGGCCAGGAAGACTAACACCCCCTTTGACGAGTCTGCTGAACAAACATGGAGAAGGCCAGTGCATGAGATGACGTGTGTTCAAACAGATGATGATGATGATGATGATGATGATGATGATGATGTATTCAAAATTCTAAGTTACCTCTCCTTAATGTTGAGTCTGCTGACATGGTGGAACTTCTTGATGTAAGTGATGAAGTCGGGCCTATATTGTGAAGATCGAAAGGAAAATGTGAGCAGAGTAACTATTATGATTCATCCGTTCTGCCACGTCATGATTGTATTTTCAGTTTTTGGCTCGTACTTTTGATGTGTTTGTAATCTCCAGTGATGTTCTGGTGTCTGGGGAAGCCGACAGCTTTGGTGCAGATGAGGGATCCCACTTTCTCTGTGTCTTTGCTGTAGCTGAGCACCCGACCCTCGCTCACTACGATTGAGTGGACGGCGGCGCTCACCTCAGCATAGACAAAGGGGACGTCAAAAAGCAGGTCAATACGACGATCCTTGATTGCTTTGACCGGGGCTGGGCCGCAGCAGAACACTCCTACGATAAACGAAGGAACAAAAGAAGGTTATAGTAATGTTTATTTGAGAAAACAAGTTCACAGATTACCAAAGACGGGAGAAATTTGTCAGGAACAACAATGTTTCTCACACACCTCCGCTCCTCTCCTGGGGGGTCGGGTCCAAAACCTGCCAGCCATCCATTCCAGGTCCCAGATCCCCACGAGTCATCCAGCACTCCACCCACACATGGAAGTTCCTGTTTAAAAGGGCCAAAATAAGATATCACAAAGCATGAATCTTCACAAAACTAAATGCTTATCTGTCCTTTTATTCGAAAAGTGATTTGATAAGCCAGGGAGAAAATATACCTAAACTGTCACACAAAAACTGATCATGTTTGCTCACTCCAAACTTAAATCACCACTAACCATATGCTGTCTTTGCTGCGTTTCAGCTTCTGCCCTGTTTCAGTGTAGTACTCCTCAATCACCAGGTTGTTATTGGTGTCGTGGGCGGAGTTGAAGTTTGTGACGACGCGGCAAGGAATGCCAAGAACTCTCATGACTGAAAGATGTAATAAAAACACAGACACACGTTTACATGCTGATGAAATCATCTGAACATTGTGTCCTGAAAGAATGATCCGGTTTTTGAACAAGGCTGATAAGACCTCAATCATGAGGTTATTTTAGAGGTTACTGTTATTGAAGACTGTTATTGTGCAAAACAAAAAGAGTAAAGAGCGCTTGACTGATATTTTTGTAAATTCTTTCATTTGAAAAGTTCTGAGTTATATATTCACCTGTGCACATGACAGCTGCAAAGACCCAGCACTGTCCATACTTGACTGGGCTGTAGCCAGACCGTGCCCACTGTATCAAGATGTCCCCACTCCCAGTCCACATGGAGGGATTAACTCCTTGTTTGAAGTCACTGGACCAGTTCCCTTTCAGCACTCCACGATCGTCTTCACTGTTGATCTAAACATAAAAGAGAAGATCAATTGTAATTTACCATCTTGGCACTTTCCCTTCGCAGTTCCCAAAAGTCATAAAGCAAGCCTGGGCATCTCCCATCTCCCGAGATGAATCTGATCCACAGAAACTACTTTAATGGACTGAAATAATTACAGTGTCCCTGCAGGAGGTGTGTTTATCGTTACAATGTGCAGAACACAGTGACCCGGTTCAAGGCACAACGCGTTTTTAATGAAGAGCAGTGACGCACACGTTGCTATACAAAGTAAATAAAAACATTGGTGAAACAGTGGTGTACTGGTTACCAGTACACCACTGTTTCACCAATGTTTCTGAGGGATTTATTCCTATCTCGACATATATGTGTTCAACTTTACTGGGAATCTGTTCATGCTCACCATGGCAGACACGACCCGGCTGATGTAGACGGGGTTGTTTCGGTTCAGGTTGTCACTTCTTCTGTTCTTTTCGTGCTGAGGGCTGACTTGGAGCAAAGTCAGGCACGCCTCCAGGACGCCAGGCTCGTACTTCACAAGGAGAGAGAAAGACATGAGAATCAAATCAACATTTAATGACGTTTGAAGCATGTTCTAATACATACATGTTTAACTCACTCTCAAGGGACTAATCTGATATTTGAAATCAGGTTTTGGATTGGGGTTTGTTTTGTCACCTGTTAACATTTGACTATGCAGTTTTACCTCTAATAAACCGATTTTACCAAACTTTAACCCTGTTTATTCACTCTATTTTCCTCTGGTTTTTCTAAATTTGTTTTAATTGCTGTCAGACAGAAGGGTTTCATCCAACTCTGGGATTGAAAGATAAAAAAATACTGCAATTGGACACTTATACACTTGTACAATAAAATGGAATCCAACAGCACTACAATAAATACTACATTTATGAGGGTTAATGTAAGACAATAGTCAAAGCTATAACCACAGGGTTGAGACACCACCTCTTTTTTCTAACAGAAATTCTGATTAACAGATATCATTTTCATACCTGATCAAAGGACCATGGTCTTGACACAAGGTTCATAGCCGTCCCCATAAACAGCAACCCAGAGTCGTGCTGGACATACTCCTCTCTTTGGTCCTCAAAAGGAATATACACAGCATCCGCTGCAAGAAATAAACTAGATATTTAATACACGAGTGTATTTGACATTTTACAAAACATTTCTATATACATTAGATATAGCTGAAGACCTCAGCTGTAATTCTCACTTAGATTTTTTGGGTTTGTTTGTTTAGCTGGTTCCAGACATTTGCTATGATGAATCCTTATTTCTCAGGTATGATTCACAAAGCCAGTCACACAGCACATCACCACTGTTACTGTAGCAATCAGACTCCCATTAAAGGAACTAAAGGTGATGAATGGACGCAAAACATCATCATGAACTCATTCAGCCACACAAACCATGTCTTTACGTACATTCCTGGTTTGGTTAGCTCACTTCTGCTGCAATATTTTAGGCAACCAACACCTTCTGAGTCTGAAAAACGTTTTTTGAACTTAATAAAAGCATCTTATCAATTCACTGGGTTGTCATTTGCACTCACCGCGACACCAGGGATTGCACAGCAAGATGAATTTGCCCAACGCGCACGTCTTCTGAATGTCCTTAGTGAACACACACAGCTGAAATCTGTAGCAGCCCACCGAGGCAGAGGCCGGAGAGGAGATGAATATGGAGGGTTTCTGGAGGTTCAGGCCCTCTGGATCAAAATAGGCATTCCAACAGGAGGAAGAAACCTTTGTGGAGAAAGTGACCGGTACTATAACATACAAGCTGTCTGAGGAGAGAAGAGAGAAACACAATTAGGCAATGGAATTTTAAATTGTGGTTCAGACTGGTTGCATACAAAAGTCTGCTCCCGAACAGACATTACTCGCAAAACATCCAGACTAAATGTGCATCTGGATTACCTAGCATGACTTTGATCCTCAGAGAGTCAGCCTTGGGGTTGAAGGGCCGACCCTGCAGGTGCAGAGTGATTCTGAACGGGGCTCCTCTTCGCACCACCAGGGCTTTGGAGCTGCTGAAGCCCGCCGTCCAGTGCTTCTCCAGGTTTTCCGATTTTTCCAGGTTGACATATTGTAAACTTAAGTCTGAAAATTAAGGGGAAAAAATAAATAATGCTCATAGCAATAAATAGAAAGATCAAGAAACAAAAGGTGGGGTCTGTTAAAGTGATAAAACAACTAAATGAGCAGAGTAAAAAGAGCTTGCATCTCTGAAGACAAATCTCACCTTCCATTCGTTAGTCTTTTTTTCACAGTACTGCTTTATGTCCCTACTGACACCATCTACAGCTATATAAACCTTTGCCCCACCCTAGGTAGTGTGAAAGTGAACAGGTTTATCTCCATTGTTGCTAAAGTCCTCAAGCCATGTGTAATACAAAATACTGTACAGAACGTTACACTCCTCCCTGTTGACTATGTTTCATGCGTAAAGTACAACAGGCCTTACGTGAGTAATCAGACTCACCCAGAACAGGCATCCAAAGCGAATTACGTTTGTTGGGCGTGAACTCTTTCAATATGCTGCAAGGTTTTGCAACCTTGATATGAGACCTGTAGCAGGAGCAGTATTACTATTTTAGTGAGCACTTGCTAATATCTATTCATACAGCTCACAAACTCCTTTTGTAGAACTTATTCATACCGTGTGCCGTTATACCAAAATATGGTGAGCATGAGTTTGGCAGGCATCTGCCCTTTGAACTTTGTGTGAGCTAGATCTGAAACCGAAGCTATTGCTAAATTTAGTTTGAAAGAATTGATTCAGCTTTTTGTGGTCAGAGACAGATTCATCAAAAGAATCCCAGACTGGCTAAATTACAATAAACTCTTCACTCAACCATGATGTCAATGACTTTCATCATTGTCTTTAGCTCAATGTAAAATGGCTAATTAAGTTTTTTTACTTCCAACTTTTTTTAAGTTAATTACATTTTCAGTGACACTTCAGCAGTACAATAACGCTTAGTACATAATAAACAACAGATCAGAGTTTTAAAAATGTACACACACACTAGTCTTTTCTCTCTGTCTCTCTCCATACACACCTTTAATCCTGCAGCCTTGACAATGTTGCACTATAGGACCCCAGAATAGAAGCATGGGAGTTACTCAGTGTTGATTAGTGTTTCCGTTGATGTTTAGACTTGCCTCCAAGACAAAATAGCTTTATTGCGCAAATCATGTTCAGGTGGTAGGTCAGGCATCTCTTTATGATTACAGGAATCGGATGTCTCCCTATCACTGACATATATATAGTATTTGATTACCACTGCGGCGTAAATCTGTAAGTAAAATTCAGATGTTGTAGCTGGTCAAGGCAGATTTGCTTTAGATACTGTTAAGAACATCCCATAATGTATTATAAACTGATCATATGGCTTATATATAAAGCTTTAATCTGCCAATAACTACTAATAAAAATGTGTGGAATTGAGTTACTGTAAATGGGACAATACTCCCCTCTTAAATGTAGTGGAGTAAAAGCAGAAAGCAGCATAAAATGGACTTAAAAACATACTTAAGGAACGAACTTTAGTAAATGATACTCTCCACCACTTGAAATCACAAATATTGAAACTATTAAAGCGAGTCGTGGACTAAATTTGAGAAATAAGGTAACATAATCATTGTTTGGCACACTGGACCATATTATAAGGATACTTTTCTGCATTATGCTTTCTAATCATGATTGATATGTATGGAGGATATTTTTGGTCCAAATAGAAAATGCAAAGTCCAAACAGAAAACGAAGAGAGATTAAATTAAAAAGATTATTATTTTACTCATAACTACTAAGAATAATTAGGTCATAATTAAAATTCAAAGTCCAAATTGAAAATTGAAAATTGAAAAAGCAAATTGAAAATGTAAAATGATAATGACAAAAGTTAAATTTAAAATGCAAAAGCTTAAATTAAAAACTTAAATTGAATTGAATTATTATTTATTTTGCATTTGCACTTTATCATTTGGCATTTGACATTTGGTGTTTTAAATTTGATCTTTTCTATTTTCGATTTGGCCTTTTCCATTTCCTCTTTTCCACTTGCTCTTTTCCATTTGGAGATTGGACTTTGTCATTTGGCTTTTCACGCTCCTCTTGTATGTTAATGAGGAGGCGTGGCCCTAAGGCTGGAGGGAGGGTTTGAAGCGGCTG